>JANHFL010006687.1:269490-280545 GCA_032468155.1 Oxyrhabdium leporinum | reverse complement strand
AGAGTAGAGTAGAGTAGAATAGAATAGAATAGAATAGAATAGAATAGAATAGAATAGAATAGAATAGAATAGAATTCTTTAATGGTCAAGTGTGACTGGACACACAAGGAATTTGTCTTCGGTGCATAAGCTCTCAGTGTACATAAAAGATCTAAATGATAAATCATGATCATAGTCATCATAAATACACTCATCATGAATCATAAGATGCAACTCTTAGTGATAGTCATAGGATACTACACATTATTCTATGTAGCTCAGTATTATTTCTACTGTCTGCCACTGCTGTATAATCTGTTGTTCTCGAGATGTATTAAAAGTTCACTCTGTGTAATATATATACCCAATTGTAATCAATATACAATTGTATCTACTCCTACTCTGTGATTTCCTTCCAGGTCTTTTTAAAGTATAATTTCTTTATACAAGAAAGTATACTTGTATAAAATATTATTTCTTTATACAAGAAATAAAATTTAGTATTCTTCTACATGACATGAACAATATTCTATCAATGAGCTACATACGTTCCTAAATAAAATTTTATTTTGTTTTGCTTATAGTTTATATTCTAGTCTTACCACCTCTGCCCCAGCAGCATGGGCAGGAGGAATTTGTTGAATTGAGCTAGAAAACCAAATATAAAGCCAAATAAATTTTGGTTGGATTAACCAAATTCCTAAGCCTGAGTTAACAAACATAGTTGTGTCCACACATTTCACTGTATTTCCATAATACAGTGAAATCTTAACTACTCCACTCTAGTTCAGCTTAGCCCAGCTTGTCCCTAATAGTCAACTGACTAAAGGATTCCAGCTACTTCATCTTTACGGATTCAAATCTTTAGCAATTATAGTATTACATATTTTAAACACCTATTTTCTTTAAATATCCTTATCTGTCCTTGCTATTATGCAAACAGCATATGCATTACTAAATTGTCAGCACTAATAGATCAATAAAATCTTTTCCATTTAAACTATTTCCTCATTAATTCCATGGAAAAACTTGTGAGCTTTAGTTTTCAGTTAAAGTTACTTGCAAAAACAAAAGGTGTTGCTTGAGCCTGGTTGTTTGCTTGTAGATGTTTCATTTTCCAATTAGGTCATCATCAATCAGTGCTATTGTGTGGACAGTTTGTTTACATATAATAACTTGCCCTGCCACTTTTGGTGGAAGTGTGTTTTTCTCCTTGGTAATATTCCTGGACTAGGCTATTGTTTTCTGATTGATTGATAATTGATTGCTTCCTGTTAATCCCTGCTTGTCATTGTGTTGGCTGTTGGAGAGGAGAGGTCACATTTAACAAAAAACAATGCTACATTTTCTCTATTCTGTGGAATATTTCAATAAACTGCACCTATGATTATGAAAATAAAAGAGCTTTAAGTTTACCTGATAGATGTCTGATAAACTGCTACTCCCAGAATCACTGGCAATGCTGCAGCCAGACTGACTTGAAGGGACATGTGTCACCTGCGGATGTTGATTATCTGTGAGATGCATCTTGGTAAGGTCTGCTGGAAGCTGGAAAGAGGGGGGGGGAAAGGGGGGGAAATCAGTATAAAACAAAGTTGCAAATTCAACCAATTAATATTCTCTCTGGAAATAATTTGACAGCAATTTAAAAAACATAGGTAATTATTAGATTGGTAATTTATTAGATTGGTCTGCCCCCCCGTCAACTAATGGACCCAGATGGGTTCCAGAAGAAGCTGGGGGTTATAACTGCAGATCTACTGTGCAGTCCAGCTGAGCTCTTAGTCACCGTTTGGAATAGGAAGGTGACTGAGACTCTCGGTAGGATTGCACCCTTGCGACCTTTCCTGACCCGTAGACCTCACTGTGCCCCGCGGTATACAGAGGAACTGAGAGGGATGAAACGCATGAGGAGACGTCTAGAGTGCCTCTAGCAGAAGACAGGGGATGAACTCAATCGAACACAGGTAAGAGCTGCTACTAAGGCGTACCTCATGGCAATTCATGCGCCGAAGTGTAAATACTTCTCCACACTAATTGTGTCTGCAGATAATCACCCAGCAACCCTCTTTAAGGTGAGCCACCTCCTCCGGGGCAAGGAGGAGATTGAGGTCCACCTGAAGGGACGCACTGAGGAATTTGCGGATTTTCTGGAAGACAAAATCACTCGACTTCGTTCCCAGTTAGATGCCAGCGTGGTTGCTGGTCCAGTGGAAGGCCCTGAGGCAGGTTCTTGCCCTGCTATCTAGGAGTGGTTTGACCCTGTTGCTCCCGAGGAAGTGGACAGGATCCTAGGGAGTATGCCTGCAAGCACCTGTGTTTTAGACCCATGTCCCTCCTGGCTTGTGAAAGCTTTCCAGGAGGTAACAGACGGTTGGATTCTGACGGTGATTAATGCTTCCCTACAGGAGGGGACGGTGCCCCAGCACTTTAAGGAGGCTATGGCCCACCCTCTTCTTAAGAAGCCATCGCTGGACTCCACCCAGTTGGATAGTTTCCAACCTGTCTCCAATCTTCCCTTTTGGGGGAAGGTTGTTGAGAAGGTGGTCGTGCGGCAACTCCAGACGTTTCTGGATGAAACGGATTATCTCGACCCCTACCAGTCTGGATTCAGGCCTGGATTTGGGACAGAAATGGCATTGGTTGCACTGATCTCACATGATCTCTGGCGGGAGCAGGATGGGGGTAGTGCATCCATCCTTGCTCTACTTGACTTCTCGGCGGCTTTTGATACCATCAACCATGGGATACTCCTGGGGCAGCTTCGGGGGATGGGAGTGGGAGGCCTTGTGCTGTCCTGGTTCACTTCCTTCCTCTGAAGCCGTTCTCAGTCAGTGTTGATAGGGGAGGATCCAGTCCTCGCCCACTGCCTTACAGGGTTCTACAGGGCTTAGTACTCTTTCCGCTCCTGTTCAACATTTATATGAAGCCGCTAAATAAGATTATCCGTCAGCATGGATTAAGGTATCACCAATATGCTGATGATAGTCAGCTGTATATCTCAGCCCGTGGTGAGTTAAGTGTTGCTGTGTCCTCCCTCTTGCAGTGCCTGGAGGCTGTTAGGGGCTTGATGGGGAGCAACGGGTTGAAATTAAACCCTTGCAAGACCGAGTGGCTCTGGGTTTTGGTTTTGTTGGCTCAGGGAGAATTGCCACCTTTGGTCTTGGATAGGGTGGCACTACCCCAAACAGACCCTATGCGTTATATAGCGGTTTTCCTGGACTAATGACTCCTACTCGAAGAGCAGGTGGTGGTCGTGGCCAGGAGGGCCTTTGTGCAACTGCGGGCTGTACACCAGTTATGCCCTTTCCTGGACCAACAGTCCCTACTCACAGCAGTCATGCCCATGTCACTTCCTGTCTTGACTATTGCAACATGTTCTACATGGGGCTGCCCTTGAAGAGCATCTGGAAGGTCCAATTGGTGCAAAATGCAGCATCCTGCATGGTTTTGTGCAGACCCCGGTATGCACATTTATCACCTCTCCTGCAGGAGCTGCATTGGTTGCCAATTTGCTTCCTGGTGCAATTCAAGGTGCTGGTTGTCACCTTTAAAGCCCTTCATGGCTTGGGACCAAGTTATCTGAGGGACCGCCTCTTGCCGATCACATCTGCCTGACCCATCAGAGCAGGGAGGCATCCCCGAGACGCGGGAGATGCGGGTCCCCATCCCCGAGGGAGATACACCTGGTGGGACCCAGAAGAAGGGCCTTCACCATGGTGGCTCTCTCTCTCTGGAATATCATTCCCTCAGAGATTAGAATGACCCCCACTCTAATACTTTTCCCGGAAGGCACTGAAGACCAGGTTCTGCCAGCGGGCCTGGGGAACCCAGAGCGGGATGGAGCCCATTAAGTGGTTTGTGTGATCTGCTGTTATCGGGGAGGGGAGTGTTAGTTGGGGGGTGATTTTGTTATATTGTACTTTATTAATTTATTTGATTCTTTTTGTTAGTTTTCATTGTTTTAAATGTGGTTTTATATTCTGTAAGCCGCCTCGAGTTGCCATGGGTGAACAGGCGGCAATATTAAATAAATAAACAAACAAACAAATAAACAACTTATTCTTCTTCAGAGTAAAAAGTATTTTTCAGTGAGAGGAATTTATTTACTGGTTTGTGGATCTTTCCCAAATTGATACAAGACACAAATTAATTTATAAGCTACTTTTAGAAAATAAGGAGGTGATGGAACAGCAGCAAAAGGAACAAACAAGTAAGAGATAGTGTCCATGTTGGTATTTTAAAAAGGAATAATTGGAAAGAGTACTTAGGTGTACTTATGTATCTTTATAGGTTGGTTCCTATTGCTACTTTGCTGCTGGTAGTTAAGTGGCTTAGTTTGCAGTTCAGTAAGTCTTTATAAAAGATATTAGTGTGGTTGAATATTTGTGGCTGTGTTGTACGCTCCTTTACTACTAAGAGATAAACGGCCGAGTCATTTGCTGTCTACTAGCCATTTCCATTACTAGCGTTTTAGGGAAAAATCTAATAAATGCAATTAGAGGTAAAATTTAAATACAATGATTACTTTGTTCTTAGGAATGAATACCTGCCTACCAAAAGTAAACTCTGAGAAACAGTATTTCTTTCAATGGTTACATGAAAATACTTAGTTATTATTTCTATGTTTATGTATTTCATTTATATGAATACAATATATACACATGTATATTTTATATGTATTAATAGTAAAAGCTTGAATATTTTAATACTGATAAATTTTTACATGTACAGATTAAACTTTATTTTAGTTTTATTTTCAATATTTGCTTTTATTTTGAGCTTTATCCAGATAAATAATGTGAACTGACTATGCACCATTCTCTACTGCAAAGGAGACTGATTAATCATTAGACAAATAGTTTTAATCAATCCCTTCACTGATGGCCCAAATACCAATGTTTAATAGATTTATGCCTATAGAAATGATATGTTACAAATGGATCTCTAGAACTTGATATGCAAGTGACCCCTTACAAGCTTCAGCCTCAGTTTTAAATAATTGCTAATCTAAATCCTTAAATGTTGCGGTAGTATAATTTGATATTGAAATTCTTAAGGAATTGCTCAGAATACAATTGTTTATAGGAACCGTTGATTCTAGCTTACAAAAGTAAAAAAAAATCATCAATTTTTACAATGAATTTACAAATGTGATCATTGCTACAATAATGGTTTACTTTTCAGCATATCAGAGTACATTTTTAAAAAGCAATTTAATACATGTTGGGTAGAAAGATATTTAGGAGTACATTAGTCGCAACAAGCACCAAGTTGCCTTTTGTTGGGTTACTTATCTTAATTAAAGCACTGTATGCATTGAGATATTTCATTTGTTTTAATCTGTTCAGTAGACAAAGTGGATGTTGAATTCAATAGCCCTTCAGCCCTCTTGGCTACAATTGGAAATAATAGAAGCTATAATTCAACATCCTCTATAGTCACAGATTCCACTACACATACACACACACTGCTGCTTAAGCAAAAGTTATTTTCAAAAAAATTGTTCACCATTTGAAGTCAAGCCAAAGTGTGGAATCATCTTTAAAATGCTCCTTTGCAGAACATTTTGCTTTCTAAATTTTATGAAAGTTTGCAATTATATTGTACTCTTATTTTCACAGCAGCTTAATAGCATATTGTCATACATATCAGTAAAATATCAACTATGATGTGGAAGATAGCAAAGTGGTAGACAGTTTCTGCTTTTCGGGATTAACGTTCAATAGTATAGGGACAGTTAAGAAATGTGCCATAGACTAGCATCTGGTAGAGCCTTGGAAAAAATTATTCAGATGCCATGAAGTGTATATACCAACAAAAATCAGAATAGTGGAAACAATGTTCCCTCTGACACAAGTGAAAGTTGGTCTTTAAAAAAGCAGTATAGGTAGAGTATTAACACTCTTCAAGTGTTGTAGAAGACTCTTGAGAATACTGTGGACACCAACAAACATATGGATCATTAAACAAACCATATTTCTAACCAGAATTCTAACTCAAATTGTCTAACTTTGAGCACATTATGTGAAAGCTTAGCTATCTGGAGGAGATTCTAATGGTGGCAAAGGTGGAAGGAAGATAATATTACATCACCAGTAGACTTGAAAGGCCAAGCTAGAGATAGACTATCATGAAGAAAAACTATCTTTATGGTCTCTAAGAATTGACAACAACTTGATGGCACATAATTAAAAAATATTAAAACCATTATTAAATCCTTAACACAATATATACAGGAGAGGTCACCTCAATTTTGAAGTATTTCCCATATTTTAATACAAAATTAAAATATCTGGTTCAGCAACAGAGCGTTCTGCATGATTGCTTTTCAAATTTGCATTTTAAGATACGCATTAGTGCCTCTATCTGAGACAAGGTAGTAAAAAACTTCTTTTCCAGTGAAAAGATTTCAAATGTGTTCTGAGTTCTTCAGTTTAGCTCATTTCAAAATCAGATGAAAAGTGTGAACTTTTTAAAAAAAGAAAATTGAGCTCAGACCAAAAATCTCTAAAACAGTATTTTCCAGAATACTTCTGCTAAGGAACAACAGATGCTAATTAGTGAAATTGTTCCAAGGACATTAGGAAGTTTCCAAATTTGGATAGTAAAAGTAAAATCAGCTTCCAACAGATTGGGCAGAATGTCAGCCTGCTTAAAATAACAAGCAAGCAAGCTGGGGGTTGGAAGGTGATCATTTTCCTGACTGAGAATTGGATTGCAGACCTCTCATCAGATGACTGTCCGATATGCATTGATAGGACCTCTTTAGGGAACCACAAAGTCAAGTCTGAACCATAACACCCTATATATAGTACAACATCCTAACTATTTTCTTTGAATGTGCCCAAATACCAAATACTGGCTCATAGAATTATCATGGGAAATCATGCAGGGATGTGTGAAGAAATGAGTTAATAATTCTAGCATAGTGAAAGCTACTACACATATGTTAGCATTGAGTAAACATATGATGGTCCATCAAAACTGCTTTTACACTAATTCACAAAGTAAAAACAAAAATAATATAATAGCAGTAGCTAAAACTATACACCCAAATGTAGATGTGTTTGTTTTGAAAGTTAGACTTCTGATTATTTTAATGGCATAAATGTCTCTTACATCTGAGAGGGAATAACATTTTAATTAGATGTTTAGGAGTAACAATGTCTGGCTATTCTTCTAGAGGAGTTTTTAGGTTAAAATTTCTGAATTCTTCCCACAAAATTGATATTACGTTTAAACTGTCCACTTACTTTACAAATACTTTATATTTCCTGCTGTTCTAGTATCTCATCCCAGTGTAAATTTCATTCTCTATTTTCTATAGGTATTTATTTATTGCTCATATGCTGAACTACCTGTGTAAGTGAACTATATTGTTATGATAGACATGATGCCAACCATTTTTATTTATTTAATTTATTTAATTATTAAATTTATATCCATTTAAACACTTGTTAAAATGAACTGTAGAGGATAATGCAGCCTATTTATTTATTTAAGTGGATATCTGAAAAGACAAACTGTGTGAATGCTTTGCAGGAAAAGATTGGCCCCTCAGGCCAGATCTGACTTTAAAATTCTTCTTATAAGCATTCTTCTGACATAGTGTTATTTGTTCAACTGCCTGAAAAAGTTTATTTCATATGTATATTCCATTCCCTCCCTTTCAGTGGCATGGATTATTAATAGATTGCACTTCATTGTAATTATTTCAGAAGCTTTCTCACTTTTTTCAAAGAATACTTGGAAAGATCGTTCTGAATTTGACCTTACTGGCAGAGATGTCTGCCTTACTAGAAATGTGCAAGGGACCTTTTGCTGTGTTGCTCTTGAGATATGAAACATCCTCTTAAGTATGGCACTATGTCCCCAGTTATTTATTTATTTACAAAATCAATACAGCGAATGTTTCATCATAACTGTTAAATTATTTTAGTAGCTAGCTTAGTGTTAAGTTTCATTTTTTATTTCATTTTTGATACTGTTCATTTTTAAAATTTTGTTAACCATCCTGACTACTCAGTAAGATTTAAAGGCCAGAATGTAAATCAAACAAGCAAGTATTTTCTTTTCTTAGATTGTGGGACATCTATAAATGGATATCCCACTTCAGTTAGATTTTATCGCTTTCTCTCATCTCAATTTTCAATATAATCCTATGTTGTCAAAAAACTACTTTTCCTTTATTTTTCTACATTCCTCAATGGCTGCCAGCTGTTTGATTGTCTCAAGATCATCCATCCTTCTTTGTACCACAGCTAACTTATGTTTTATGGACATCGGGCATCTTTAAACTTTTTATATCTTTTAAAGTAGATTTATTCACCCCTTTTTATGAAACATGTGGGTAACATGAAAACAATTAATTGCCCCAAGGCTTTATCTTTATCTTCCATTCATACACTTTCTCATTGCAAATATCACAATGGATCAGTCAACAGTGACTTTAAATTCAAGGGTCTTGAATGCACTCACCAAGTGAATTTGAGTTTTGCTTCAGTTCTATGTGGGTGATATCACTGATCTATCTCAAAGGATTATTATGAAATTCTTTAAAAGAGATGCACAAGCAAGAATTTTCACTTTTCAGAAATACATTAATAAAAATAGTTCCTTTTCTAACCAATCAGATTTGTTTTGTATTAAATAAAATATTAATCTACATTCTATTTCATCCAATGTATAAAATTATCTAGAAAGTATTAGGAACATACCTTTGTATTTTATAATATAGGTTGCTTAGCAACTACATATTCAGTGTCAATTTGAAAAAGGCATGATGCTGAACAAGTGGCACTTACGACCAGTCCTTGAAGTTCTGGCCTTCACACCACTCCTGCAGTCATGTCATTTCGATCTGGGCACTGGGCAATCTGCTTGCACTTGCAAGATGTGCAGCACTCCACAGTCATGTGGTCACCATTTGTGACTTGTCCTGCCAGCTTCCCACAAGAAAAGTCAATAGGACAGCCAGCTGGGAAAGTTGCTAGTCACTCCAGGAAATCTCTCCTGCCCAGCAGCAGACACCCCCAATCCTGCCACATCTCATTGGTTACCAATGCATGCTCCCTCACCCAGCAGCAATACTCCCAGGCCTGAAATTGCTCACATGCACCATTCCATCTACCCACCTGCCTGCCCCATACAGCAGCAGTCATCCCTGGGCTCATTGCTCACACATGCCATTGAACCCACCTGCATACCCTGCTCCACCATCCCTGGGCACAAAAGTGGTGTGGACCACTACAACCTACCTTGACCTACCAGGCAGCAGCCATTTATCTGTTGGCTTGCTTACAAGCTACCTGGGATTTCCTGCCAGTTTCCCCACTGACTTTGCTTGTTGGAAGCCAGCACAAAGTTACAGCAAACAGCAAACAGCCTGGTGAGCTTCAGCACAGCCTGATTAACACAAGCAACTGATTGTCAGTAGGATCGGCCTCCTGATAATCAGCTGTTTCAGGCTGCAGGGATTGCCATCGCCTACTGCCACCTCCACATGCCCCATTTTCGGGCCTCCGCATCCCATTTTCAGCCTCCACATGCCCCGTTTTTGGTCTCCTCGTGCCCCATTTTCAGCCCGTTCCAGGCGGCGGGGATCAGAACAGGCAGAAAATGGGGTGCACGGAGGCTGAAAATGGGGCGTGTGGAGGCTGAAAATGGGATAGGGAGGCCAAAGATGGGACATGCGGAAGCAGCAACAGGCGATGGCAATCCCTGCAGCCTGAAACAGCTGATTGTCAGGAGGCAGATCCAACCGGCAATCAGCCGTGTATGCTAAATTAGGCTGTGCTGAAGCTGACCAGGCTGTTTGCTGTTTGCTGCAAGGAAGCAAAGTGCTGGGAGACAGAGGCAGATTTTTTTTCTTGTTTTACTCCCCCAAAGCATCTTATACTTTGGAGCATCTTATAGTCCAAAAAATACGGTACTAACAATTTAATTGGCACAGTAAGGATTGAAGCACATCCTTCCAAAGGACTTTTCATAACTGGGAGATTAATCTCAGGCCAATAAGAGTTGCCACTTCATTATTTACCATTGATCTATGACTCTGTCAACCTTTTTCTGTCTTGGAGGCCACAAAGGACCTAAGACAAGGAAATGGCCCTCTCGAAGGACTGGACTTAATTTATTCCAGTCTTGAATAAGATCCTCCAATAAATTTTTAAAAAAATGAAAAAGGAATCCCATTTTAGGATGATTGATATGTATGTATTTATGTATGTATGTATTTATGTATGTATGTATGTATATAAATTATTGAATTTGGAAAGGTTTGTGTGAATTCTGTACAAGAGTCCTTGACTTATAATCACAATTGAGCCCAGAATTTCCATTACTAAGCAAGACAGATGTTAAGTGAATCACTGCAGTTGTTAAGTTAGTAATATAGTAGTTCAGTAAATCTGGCTTCCCCATTGACTTTACTTGTCAGAAAATCTCAAAAAGTGATCACATGACCCCCAGACACTGTAACTGTCATAAATACATGCCAGTTGTCAAGCATCCAAATTTTGATCATATTATCATAGGAATGCTGCAATGGTCATATGAAAAACAATTTGGTCTCTTCACACATCATCCTTAGTGAAGCATGCAAACCAGCGTCTGCACTGGATAAGGAGACCACACTTTTCTCTTTCTATTCTGGGCACTTTTTACAGAGGCACGATTGAGAGCTTTTAACAAACTGCTCCCTGTTTGGTTGGGTGGCAGCAGTGCCTCAGATAGAAAGTCCATACAAGAGGGTGGTAAAAGACAGATGAGAAGATTATAGGAAGCTCGCTTCCCATTATTCAGGATACTGCTTAAAAGCGCTATGTGCTTAGAGCTCAAAACATTGTTAGAGACCCCACATACCCATTTTACAGCCTGTTTATGTTGCTCCCCTCTGGCAGGACGTTTCAAAGTATCTCTAGCAGGAGTACTAGATTCTGTAATAGCTTTGTTCCTTATGCCATCCATCTTGTAAACTTGTAGGATTCTTTTTGCCGTGTGTGTGTGTGTGTGTGTGTGTGTGTGTGTGTGTAGGCTGTTGCACAACCTAGATTGCATTCAAAAGGCATGCAT
>JANHFL010006687.1:254791-268521 GCA_032468155.1 Oxyrhabdium leporinum | reverse complement strand
GGGGCCGGCGGGTGGACGGGGCTTCAGCAACATTCGCTCTATAAGAAGCACAGACATTTCCACCCACTTTTGGGGGTGGAAAAAGTGTGTCTTATACTCCAAAAAATACAGTATTTATAATTAACTGCAAATATAGCATCCTTTATCTGCATAGTGAACTACTTGGAAACTACTTCTAATTCCTGCACAGTGAGTTCAGAATGACTGCATTTTCCATGAGCAGTATACTTTGCTATAATTCCCACATATTACTAACCTGATAGTTAATCACTTGGTATGTTGAATATTTAGGGAAAACAAATGATACATCAAATAGAGAAACCCACCATATTATTATAGTGCAACCATTTGCCATTACTGCATCTAACAGATCGTTTCTCCCATACAGAGCATCAGGCTAATCTTACTTGGAATCATAAACTAGATTGGAAAACTGAAGAAAACATTTGAAAGTCAGGGTCAAACTTCTTTGTATTGCTGCCAACAAAATGACACAGATGCTTTTGTAAAGTGACCTGTTTGTAAAGGAGATTTTATTTTTTACATCTGTAAATTTTTAAAATCTATAAAAACAGGTGTGATGATTTAAAATCAGAAATGTTTTGTTTAGTATTGTTTCCTTAAAGTAATCTAGGAAAAATGGAATTACATATTACACCTTCTCAATATTTTTTTTATACCAGAAATAAGAGGATTTGCAATTCCCACATTTAGGTTTACATCTGAATGCTGCCTACATGGAAAGATTATGCTTCCCAATTGAAAAGATTATGCTAGAAGTGGTAGAAGTGGTCTTGAGAATTCAAAGATTTTTTTTTATATTGGAGTATCTCAACATACATAACTGAGTCTACTGTATCTTGTGCAGCTTCAGATTTCACAGTAACCATGACAACCATGGAGCTATTTAAATTATACTGTGCACAATCTATGTGGCAATATAGTATGTGAAACTGGTTTTCAATAGTGAATGAAAGAGTAAGAGATCTCTGATTAAAGGATGCAGAAACATAAGTGAATTTACTCAACTTTTGCTAGTATGGTAGTAGCCATATTACTTTTTAATATTCTAGCCAAATTATGGAACAATATACTTAAGAAACTCATTTAATATATCAGTATGGTGTTGGGAAGTACGTATACTAATGACAGAAAATTGACTGGCTATAATAGTTTGTTTTGGTGTCATTGTTGTATAACTTGGCATTTTTGGATGCTGCTGCTGTTATTATATTATTATCTTTGGAATGGTGACCTTGGTTGGTAGGTGGTATTCCTTCTTTCAAGAGCGATCAACAGAATTTCATTTTAATGTGTTCTACTGTATATACAGGAAAATGATAATAAAGGTTATTTTAATGTATGATCACATGATCATCATTTGCAACTTTTCCTGCCAGTTACCCCAGAAAGTCAATGGGGAAACTGGCAAGGAAGTACACAAGTTGCTGGAATGAGTCTCTCCCATTATGTACCTTGCGTTTATGTATTTTGCGTTTCAGACAGCTCAGGCAACCACTTCCGATTTTAATTCACTGCTTACACTTTAGGCTTTCTACCCACAGTCAACATAAAAGATTTGCCCACATTTGTTGTTGCTCTAAATTATTTCTTATAAAATGGTCTATGCAGAAAATAATAATTTAAACATCTTCTTTTCAAACACCTCTCACCTCTGAAATCATATCATAGAATTCATTGCTTCCTAAATCGTATCTGGCATTTCAGCTTTCAGAGATACGTTAAAAACCTGCTATTTTTCAATGCCCTTGGCTTCTTAATCAGGGTAAGGATGAGAAGTCTTTCCTTTTAAATGGTATGTATGTATAATTTCATTTACACGAATATAGGTCATGTACACATTACATTAATTGAAATCTGGTCTTAATTATTCTTGTTAGTTTCTCAAAAGTTTTAGCAGAAAAGTGGGATAGTAATTGTTTCAACAAAAATAAAAATCAGCAACAATCTAGCCGCAATTCTAAAGTTTGACCCCAATGTCCATCATCTGTCATATTAAAATTTTCAATGAAAATTAAACCAAACCTCAAACTGCTATGGAATATAATTAAAGCATTTTGCATGGTTATGTGTTTCCATAAAATGTCTTCCAACATCTTTAATACCAATTATGATTAATAAAGAGAAGACTACAATATATAAAATGAACAAAAACTATATTGTTAACTTTTTAGAAATTTAGATTTTAGAATTCTAAGAATCAGTAACAGGTCTTTCTATATTCCTTGTACAAAGTCTTATCTTTATCTTAGTCTTGTAGAAACCAGGTTTTGCTTTCACCATAGGAATACTGCTGAAAATCACTTTGATATACAGGATTTTGCTGTATTAGTATCCCTACTGATATACTTGGGAATCAGACAACACATACTCTACATAGGAATGCAATGTTTAATATATTTTATGTCATGTATGTATAAATATACTTTATAATTTGAAGATTGCTCCTAGGAATATTTCTTCCTTCTATATGTTGTTTTAATAAATAAAGATGTCTGGGCTATAATTAAATAATTCCTCACACCCCATGCAATTATGTCCAAATTTATATGAATGCCTGCAAAATATAAGTGTGATCAACTGACACAATTAGCCAAATCTGGATGATACATCTGTAATTTATCCACAGCTGTGCCATAGGCTCTATCATATACTTTGTGACATTCAGTGTTTCTATGGTAGATCTGATTTCAAAAATATGTAATAATGTTTATTTTTAAAATGATGTCTTACAAGCTAAAAAGTAAAACCAATATCATAGAATACAATCAAGATACAAAATGATTTTTGATAGCCTGAAATACCGTGCTAAAACCAACAAAATAGAATATGAACTAAGAGTTTGATATACTGTAGCAGCTAAAAGAAAAAAGAATGACTTAAATTCGATTGATAGGAACAACTTTTTACGTTAGCTCAAACACCACTTTAGAATAGTACTTCTAATTCTGGACACCATGTGCTAAATTAGTTAAAATGTTACAAATTAGAGCGTACCCAAATAAGATGGGCTACAGTTTAGTGACAAAACTCATGTTTTGTTTACCAACTTAATCGCTTGATGAAAAGTGAAAGTTCTTATTTAAAACCTAGACAGATTATGCTAGAATTAACAGCTTTTGATTAAATGAGCCAAACATCTGATTCAGTGTATGGCTGCTTCCTTTATATCTAACAGGATGAGTGACGAGTCTACCAAATCCAATGAGTAATTGTTGAAAGTATCTTTTGAAGAAGATTAAGGGGAAATTTTAGTGTAGATGGTAGATGATGGAATTGAGTTCCCTATTATTCCACCAAACAACTAAATTCAATGGGTGAAATATTTTAGAAGTTTCCTAATTACAAGAACTATTTTATAGTGGAATAGACTATTTTAGGAGATACTTTAGAGCGTGTGAATTACGAATTTACAACATGAGAATTATGTCATTCAATAAACAGTTTCATGCACGAATTTCCATATAGAGGATACTATTTAGACTGATTAGGCAGGGAACTGAGAAGACTTGATATCAAAAGAAACTATAATATGTAACAGTTCTGAAATTTCAACAAACAGCTTTTGATTTGGGTATGTATATTTTTATTTTCCTATCAGACGGAACAGGTGCAGATAACACTGGCACATAATTATATTCAGTCCAATGCTTCAAGGTCGTGTAATTCCTCTATCAACATTTTTAAAATTATACAACAAAGAGGAAGACTTACTGTCTTACACAGACAGAGCAAAAACATTGGAAGAACTAGAACTGATATGTTTTAATTCAATTCTAAATCTAGCAATAGTAATCCATTTGTTCCTTTATATTTTCACATAATTTTTAGGAAACAAAGAATATACTTATTTAGCATTCAGAATAAAGATATAAATGCATGCAAATAATAAGCTTATATATAGCATGATAACATACTTGTAGGAAAGACAACTCTAATTACAGTCATTGCAAAGCTATTTGTAGAAAAAATATGTAGAATTTCATGAAGAATTTCATGAACACAAAAAAGTAATTGCTCATTCAAAATGTGTAAGGAAACATTCATATACTATTCATTGTAACCTACAATGAATTAAAATATTAGATACATGTATAGTTTTACTTGCATTGTTCTTTTTCAGTGTGTACTTTTATAAACATTCCTAAGATGCAAGTCAATCATCAATTATCCAAATGAATGGCTGAGATGTTAGTGATAGTTGGTCCATCTATCTAGGAACAGCCCACTTCCAGGAGTTATTAATAATTATGGAGAAAAAGTCATCTTTCATATTTAAATATAACTCCACTATAGAGATGGCAGAACACAATATTACTGATATGTTCCCTTATGTAATTATGTGAACTGTCATGGAGGATATTTCTCCTGCTCTGCTGCCATAATTATATTCTCATATGAACATCCTTTTCAATTCTACCATCCCAAGAGACATATGAGCAGCATAAAGATATACATAATATTCACAAGAGTAAAAAAATATTGTAAGCTTTTCCTTAATAATTAAGCTAACCAAATTTTAAGAACTTTTTCAAGAAAAAAGATAAAAAGATAAGATCGTTCCAGTTATGGTAAAAAGAGTAAAATATATGACAACATAAAAGCATCTATACTTTTCCACAGATCTTCCATCTGTTTTGGGTTACTGCAATCTTGTAGAACAATAGTTAAGCACTGAATCAAACACAAAACAATGCACAGAAAATCAAACACAAATATTTTCAATTAGTAAGCACTTTAGGATAAAGGTACAAATTGTATAAACGATCAGAAGTGAAGTCCCCAATTTATGATCTCTGGGCACGAATTCAACTTTTACTATACAAATTAATAGGTAGTTATTGGTCTGAATTCCAGAGAGTGACAATTTCAAAAACTTAGAACTAATATTTTACAACTATACAAACAGCTTACAAAAATCATGACCTATCATCTTCAAATCACAACAGAAGCTTTACTTTGCCCTCAGTTTTTCTGCATACAGACACATTAATACTCACAAGAGTACAGCAACATTTTAACTGGGAGTAATTAAAATAACTATTTGCCAATGAACCAAAAGAACTATTTTTAAAATTATTTCTTAGTGTTAAAAGCTTTGATGGGGATTTCTACTGTTAAAATCTTCTTACTAATATTCAGTGTTTATCATGTGATTATGAATGTCCTTAAATGCACGTGCACACCCGAACACATACAGAGTTAACATGTATTAAATTATTCTGCAACAGCAGCACTTAATTCTTTTCAGGCTACATATTGAATGGTGTTTGTGGGCCAGCATCACTGGTCAGGTCTGATTAGTTTCAAGAGACAGATTTGAAAGCTTTAAGGATAAAAATGAACACTAAAGCACAGGAGACAGTGTTTGGGGAAATCATCCCCCCTATCCTGTTAACAGTATTTTTAAAGAAAGAGCTCGTATCTATTGAATGTTTTTTCATGAATATGCCAGTTGTCCCAAATAATAAATATAATAATGTATTCACCTTGGTTCGCAACAAGAAAGGATTCAATCAGAATTCTATTGCTTGCCAGGGTGTCTTTTCTTTCAATTTACTTTTAAAAAGATTTTATGGGCAAGGAGAAGCTGACTGGGAATCTACATAGTAAGAGATGCACATATTATTTCTGATCTTTGTACATGAGGCTATTTCCAAGTAAGCCATATGATTTTCCAAAAAGAAAATGGAACACAACACCACTGAAAAGTCCAATGGAAAAGCTGTTGTGATTCACAACTGTACCAGGGAACATAAAGAAGTATAGATAATCTAGGGCCGTGATGGACCTATGCTACGTGTGCCTGAAGTGGCACTCACAGCCATCTCTCCGGGCACGACAGCCATCACCCGTTGCTCTTCTGGGTTCCAGAGCGCATAGTCTTTGCGTGCATGGGAGCACCGGAAACTGGAAGAGCAGCTCCCCAGAGTGCATGCGCATACCGGCCAGCTAATCTCTGCACGCATATGCGTGTTAGAAACCGGAAGACCAGGTGGCCGTCATGCATGCGCGCACCAGGAAGCTAAGCTTCCGGTTTCCGGCGCTCCCGAGCACGCATCGGGGAGCTGCTCTTCCGATTTCCTGTGCCGAAAAGGTTAGCCACCACTGATATAGGTTCACTGCAGGTACCCCTTCAAATGAAAAGTAAACCACATGTTTATTGTAACTCTAGCCATCGTTAAAACTGAGTGCTTGCCAAGGTTTTATGATCAGTTGAGAATTATAATACTCCTAGCATCACTATATCCTTGGACCTTGATCTACAACATGGGACGATGATGTACAGCATAGGTCCTGTCTTCCCCAACTTCATAGCTGTTCAATTTTCTTAACAACCGGAGCAAACTAATCATATTACATGCCCAACAAGACTTCTCCTTCTTTTCCTACTTTATTTAATCCCAACACAGACCCTCAAATACAGCTTTGGGGGTTTCAGGGACCTTCCAGAGAAAGTGTTATGGGATTGTAAAAAGAATTTTTTATGCTCTCAGAATTAACACACATTACTTAAGGAAGGCTTCTTAATTTACAATTCAAATGTTGTTTTAGTACAATGTTAAAGAAAAAAAAATCAAGATAAATGGGTTGAAATATATTTCATTTCTTACGACCTGCATCTCGTGTATCAAAAAAAAAGTGTTTCATGTACATAATTGAGTTTTTAATAGCTCTTATAAGCACAAACGGCTCAAGGAATTCTGAATGTCAAATGCAAGCAACCTGTATCCCCAAAGGTACCTATATGATTAAACAGAAAATCAGAACAAAAAAATGATATGCCATAACTCTTAGGTAACAATTTTTAATTAAATGCAGTTTTTAACTTCAGAGCAAGTTGACAAGATGCAATCATCCAAGATAAAATAACTAGGACTACTAAACTAAAACTGGGAGTAAAATCTATACGTTGACTGCATCTGGACACTATATGATTACTGCAACTTATGATTAAATTCAAGCACACCAGCCTGGGGCCATTGGATTTTCCTCATAGACACACCCTGCCTTCAATTACTCCAAGCATCTTTCAATATGTGTGTATCATCTCTCTTTTTTTACTTTAGATTTGTTTCTTTAGTTGGGAGAGAGAAAATTGGGATTAGAAGACAGACCAAAGGCATCTGAGCTAACTGAAATTATATACAATAATGATACATTTATAGTGAGATTATGATGCAAAAGCTGTCCTTACATATTTGGTCCTAATATCTGATGCGAGTACCTATGTCATAGGTTTTGTATCACCATGAATCTTTCAACACTTGTCTGTCCCTGACTCCTAGCATCCCTATGAGTCAGATGCTGTTGAACCAGCCTTTCCCAACCAGAGTGCAATTCACATGTGTGGACTTTCAAAACACAGATTTCTCAGCAATAACCATATTGGCTTGACAAAATAGGAGACAGATGGCTGTCCAGTCTTTTCTGAAAAACCTCTAGTGATGAAGCACCTACAACTTCTGAAGGCAAGCTGTTCCACTGTATATGCTCATCCTTATATTACACATCCAAGTAGGCCCAATACAAAACTAGTCTGCCATTTTAGGAGTGAATAAATATTCACTCAGAATTGTTTCAAGACTCACTGTTCTCAATCTGCTTTGACTTCTTCACATTATCAAGCAGCTATATGGCATTATGTTTCCTGACACAGATTTAAAAACATTGAATGTTTCTAAAACTTTTTAAGCTATTTATAACAATAACAAATGAGATAACAATGAAGAAAGCAAAATATGAAGTGAAACCAGAAAACATTTTAAGCCCCTAACAAGTCCTTATGCGAATAACTGTCTACCATCACCAACAAAAAACAGTGTGCTTTAGAAAGTAGCTCTAGAGTAATAGAAAAGTGTAAATTGCCATTACTACTCTAATGCCAATACATTGACAGAATTCATTCATGGTGTAAATAAATCATAATTATCTTTGTTTACACAACATATTAACAGTGTTTTACAAACCCACAATAACTAAACCAAAGCTAATCAAAAGCTTAACCAGTCTTTGGTTTCAGTTTAGAACTATAGTTCAGTGTCTCAGTGACCGCAATCAGATCTTTCCATCTTACAGGGCTAGTGGCCTGTTCTTTCCAGAAAGAGCAAAGTCAGAACTGACTGATTAAATCAGAAAGGAATAAAGTTCCCATCACTTTATTCACCTGGCTAGAGAAATTTAACAGTATAATGATAATGTTGGTTATATACTGTTTTCTGTCTTTGCTCTCATTTCTAGGGACAAAGTCAGAATGAATGTGTAGGATGTTCTTGACAGTTGTCATAGCACAGGAAACACAATGTTGTGACAGTCACTGGAGGAAGGGGATAGATCAGCAGGAGACAAGTGATGGGTACAGCAGAGTATCCACACTGAAATGATGTTTTAACCTTTAGGGATTTTTTGGAGGCGTTGGCAAGGCTACTAAGAAATAGGAGGTTTTAGCTCTTAGCAAGAAAATTACCAGGACGATACAGCTAGATTGAATAGAAAATATGCCAATTACATGAAATAGCCCCCAACTTTTACTGTCTTAAAACCTACCAAAGTTAATAAATAATGATAACTCTTCACTTGTCGGTGGGTGCTTGAAAGTATTATAGGAGTTTTGTGTGTGTATATATATACACACACACATACATACACACATACACATGTATGTATGTATGTATATGTATATATATGTACATGTCTATATGTGTATATGTATGTGTGTGTGTATACACACACAAACACACACATACATATAAAGCTCTATGAAGGTTTCCTACCACTAGGCAACAGCTTAAGCTTAGCATCAACACAGAAAAATTTTCTAGAACTAATTAATTACTATAGTAAAGATGCAAATGAAGAAACTTTTATGAAGGCATAATTTTTCACAAATAAGATTATACAAATTATGTAAAGATTTTTTTCTATAATATTGCAAACAGATGGTCTTAAACACTTACAGTCCTAAGTATATGCAAAAGCTGAACCACAAAGCTACATGATTTCAGGCTACATGATTTCAGAAAAGATTGATAACTAGGTCAAAGAGCAATATTAAACATTAATGCACCCTGCTAGATTTAAGGACATCTCTCTCATAGTACTGACTCAGATAGTATCAGTTCTACAGTACAAAGAATTTCAACATCAGAAGAAAACCAACAGGAATTACATATATGAATATTTTTAAGATTTATTTTCTTACTTTATTCAGGCAGAGGAAAAACCTGCTTATAAATCCTTACTTACTTTAGAGGCCCATGGCTGCAGACAATTGGCATAACAACGAACAAGAAAAGCCATTTCCTATGTTAAAAAGGAAAGCTTCCACTTGCAAACAAAAGTCAAAATAATAAATTAAGTTAGATCCTTGGAAGATTCTTTTTATAAACTATAAATCAAAGGTATGGATCTTCAGGCACATGATTAGTCAGATTTTATATTCACAGTGATTTTTTAAAAATTATCATTCAGTAGCTTTCATCTTGCAATGATTACTGAAAAAAAAAATCAGTCCAATTTCAACAAGCAGGTAATTTCACACATTCAAAAAATTCAGCAGTACTTCTCATTTAAAATATTAACATCAATGAGAATATGCCTGAAACAGCAGAAATAGATAGAGTAAATTCAGGAACAGGCTGAAAGTTCATACAATAATTATGAAAAGATGAATATTAAATTCGTCTTAAGATTCTTTTTTTTTCTGTTTCAAGGCACAGTTAAAGCTGGTTAGTCTTCAGTTTCCTCTTTCCCATCTTCACATTTTATAAAGCAGGAACAGTTTTGCTAAGAGTCTTCTTCATTAAATCTTGGGTGACCAAAGAATTCTTCATATCAAAGTTTCTTTTTCTTTATACTCCTGCCCACCAAAGCCGCAATACTGAATCCACACACAGCCAGTATCTTCGGAGGCAAAACGTGAGTGAGTGTATGAGGTCTAACAGGTTTGCATTGTAGAATTTCTCAAAGCTTCTGCAATCAAAGCCATTTCTCTCACACCCCCAATGCAGAGTTCAAAATGCTGCAGTATAGCTAAAAATTCTAATGCAACAGCCAGATACCATGGTTAATCCAAATCTAGCATTTTCCAATTAAAACATTTCTAATGCATTGCAAAAAGCAACATCCACAGCAAGACTGAATGGTCGAGTCCTAATTCCTACTATCTTGCTCGTTTCTCAGCAGCTCCCTCAGGAAAAGCTCTCATCGATTGGATGCTCCGCAGCAAGATGAAATATCTAATAAGGAGGGGAGAGTGTGGGAGGGGAATGGAGCTAAAAGGATGACATCACCTGTATAGAAAGCCTTTAGAAACTGCATTAGATCAATTGGCTACTGTATCTGCAGATGCAGCCAGAGCATCTTTATTGACCTAGTATAAACACATCCATGTACAACAACAATTCAGCAAAATGCAGTATGTTACATTTCATATCACTCTGCTGATCTGACATTGCACACAATTCCTTTGGATGTTTTATTTTTAACCACTTAGTCTTAAAATCTGTGCATCTACACACATGGGATTTTTTTTCCTAAGGTGTGTTATAAGCAAAGAATATTTCTAGTTACTGTGATTTAAAATGATTAAGATATTTCCTTCATTATATACATACCCATGATCTCTCAAAACAATTTAAATTGGAGAGCACAAACTTTTCATAATATTGTAACCTTAAATAAAATCAATTTTAAATTGGAGAAGTAAAATAGATCATGCCTTAAACTATATCAAAGCTTTGATACTTTAAGTCTTAATATTAAAAATGGGAAACAATGTTGTTAGCCATTATGGCAAAGAGCCAGACACTTTAAAGGATTTAATGGTGTGGATTCAAAATGAGCATACATATCTTCTGTGCAATCAGTTAAGAGGGAAATACATCAACACTGTAGCTACAAGAAAAAAAACTGTTGCTACAAAAATACAAAATAGAAGTTTTCCGTTAAATAAGCACTCTTATTTGTGGAAGCAAATTATGTTGTTTTTTTCATTTCTTATTTGGAGCTCAAGTATTGACCAAGTGTTCGTATTTCATCTGAATCCTAAAGACAGATTGACATTGCTTTAATGATCAAAGCAGGACATTTCATGGTTGGTAATGAATGCCATTCATTCACAAATTCACATCAATTTGAGATTGAGTTCATTTGTATCTTCTAAAAACTTAACAACTCTCAGTTGTCTAATGATCAATATGCACATATTATTGATAACCTGATTGAAAAATGTTTGATTTAAATCTGGCATATCATGGTCATATCAAAAGTTTAGTTCAACAGTGTCTTTCTTGGAAGCTCTTCAATCCAACAGATATTTTCATGAATGAAAAAGGTTTTTTTTTTACTAATATAAATATTTTATTCAAGGGATCTCTCCCTCCCTCCCTCTCTTTGTTATTCACCAATGCTTGAACATATTATAGAACAATCAGCATTTAAACTAATATTTTTCTTCATAAGAAAAGGCAAGACCATCATCACTATAGTAGCAATTCTGTTTAAATAGTTATGTGAAACTTCCAAAGTTTGCACGTAGAACACCTAAGCAGAACACTATGTCTCCAATGACTTAAGGTAATTATTTAGCAATATACAGTTGTTCCTAAATATAACTTGTTTAAATAAAATATACTGTAACTTCTTCTATTACCTAAATATTAGCATATAGAATGTATAGCCTAAGAATTGCCTTTTAAAAACATTTTATTGTGCCCTGCAATTCAGTCCACTAAAGAGTATGGCATGAATGCAATATTTCACAACTACAACTGTGAGCCCAATAATGGGTGAAAATTCTATTTCCCCTTTAAGTGAAGATGACATCATCCTTTTCCCTTTCTTACAAATCAGACTGCAGCTACTGCAACTCCCTGGGGAAGATTTTACATGCAACACTGCCAGCCTAACAGCTATGTGCAGGGGGTAAGACTAACCTAATTCTGTGCTAGACCAGAAGCTTTAGAAATTATTTTTTTAACACCACTAAACTAAAATTTTATGAACAAATTGTACATTATGAGCAAATGTAAAATGATAAAAATGCATTTGCAAAGGCAGTAATATTTTTACAAATATTTTGTACGATTTATTTCAAGCAAATAAATCTAACTTTATAAAGATACAATGCGCTATACTGTCAACAAATAAATAATTTAAGTTACAAATGCAAACAGTATACTTTATTAATTTAAAAATATAATGAACTTAAAAAATAAAAACAAGCTCAAGAGTCTACATTAGATATGGATGGATGCATAGACAGGAAGACAAGATGTCAAGCAGTTAATTTTTATTCTAGATTGTATTTTAATAAACTCCAGGTACTTCAAATGTTTGTTCATATTTTTAACATTTCCACCAGAATTTCTCCGAATGCCCCATATGAAAAAACAATTCCAAAAGAAAAATGAGGGCATACTATATATGAATTTTTTGGATCTATACAGTAAATAGTAATATAGTTTCAGTAAGCTATTACGCTCAAAATGGAATTCAAGAAGCTAAAGACTCACAGCACCTGATAATTAGCAAGCTGAATGTCAGGTTACAAAGCAATGTAAAAACCTTTATAGTTTGGCAAACAGAAGTGCTTAACATTTTAATGACAAAGAAGGTTATCAAAAGTTTATTGTAACATATACAAGTGTCAGTTTGAAATGTGTTCTGGAAGAGAAAGGGCCAATGGTGAAAATTATTACTGGCAGATGGGGCAACATCTGGCAGCATCTCCACTATGCACTACGTCTTCTGTGATTTAGAATAGCTAAAACACCTACATCATTTAAGCTTCTCTATCTCAAATTATTTTATTTTCAAGAAAGTTTAGAATGATAATTATTGTGTTTAAAAAAAACTATTACTATTGCAAAGCTTTATATCACAATTATTAAAAATATCCCAATGAGCTATCCAGTTTCTTCTTTATTATAATACTGTTATGTTCCAATATTAAACAAGGAATATGTATTAAATTTCACTGCAGTTACAGCACTCTATGCTCTAAAAATCCTACCAAAATATTCAATAATAGTAGAAACATATAACCTATCCTGAGGGAAAGGAAAAAAAAAAGGAAAGGGGAGGGAGAGAGGAGGGGAAATGTAAGCAAGGGGCTGTCACTAGAACAAAAATGATGTAAGCTTCTAAAAATAGAACTGGAGATACAGAGGGAACAATAAAAAAGGACCATAGATTCAATTTCCTTCTAGGCATTGTAAGCTTCTTTTCTTCTCACAGGTAATATACTATATATTTAAAAAGTCTTTTCTTATTTAGAGTATTTGACATTTATAGCTGCATAAATTCCAACTGATTTACTTCATTCACTGTTCACGTATTAACCATATCATACACCATATGAACAAACAAATCATTCCTTACGTTACTTACACCTTTTTGTAAGTAACACTGGATTACTCTCTAGAATGTTACTGAAAATTAAAATTATTTAATCAATTTTAAATTAATAACTTGCAGGTTCAAAGGCTTGCTTCAGCAGAACACAGCCAAAGGAATTAAAATAGCAAAAGTATAAAAATATATACAGAATAAAAGCATACGAGCAGCAATGTTCCCTCTTAAGTTGCATGCATACTTTTTGTGGCCCTCACATGCCCAGTTATGAGACATAGTTCCCTGTTCACTGTCAAATATGATGCATTAACACATCAGGGAGGAAAGGAAAGGAAAGGAGAGGAGAGGAGAGG
>JANHFL010006687.1:235878-254691 GCA_032468155.1 Oxyrhabdium leporinum | reverse complement strand
GTTCTCTCCCAGCCCTCTTTGCTGGCAGCAACAGCAAATGTACCACAACAAAGGCAGAATGCTGTTGCTGTGGAAAGGTAAGTGCTGGGACGCTTCACTCCCACACTAAGGCTCCAGCCATGCCACTGCTGCAACAGGACGATGGCTCTTTCATCCCTATGCTGCAACAGGGTGGCAGGGAGCCGCAACAGAGGGCCTAAAGAGCCACATGCAGCTCCAGAGCCGCAGGTTGCCGACCCCCGGCCTAGCTGTTTGGAAATTATTAGATAAAATTAGTGGATACAATTTTAAGCCAGTACTTGTGAACAGAGTGTTTATCATGTTTTAAAAAATGTGATATTTTTTTTTAGACATTCATCATGCTATCTTAATATAGGGCAATTTATCACACAGTGTGCATGACATAAAGAGTTGCAATTGAGCTGCTATCCATTTGTGTCATGAAAATGTTCCATTTGATGTAGAAGCAATTATTTTATTAGGGCAATACAGCACTTGCAATCAAAGAGGAAAAGATGCGTCAAATTTTGTAAAACTAGTCATAAAGCATGCTGGCCATTCCTGAAAGAAGCTGTGTCTTTATTCCAGGATGCCATAATTCCAGAAACAAGTGTATTTGATGTAAAGTGCTCCTTACAATTGCTACTGAGCATCCCCTTACACTCTCTATATAAATATAATAGAACTATGCAAATGTTGCATAGCTCTATTATATTATGTAAAATTTTAATGGGAACAAACATGCACATAAGCTGATTTAAAGAGGGTTTCCATGAGAAAGACAAATTCAAGCCAGGCCATGTTTTCTAGTACATTTCATTCCTTAGGCAATTGTATCAATTTAACATGATACCAGTTCCGTATCCACATAAAGACACCATAAATTAGAATTGGTGCTCAAATGCATAATAGAATATGGAAACAAAGGAAGGATGAAACTGTGGCTGGATGACATGTTCACAAAATGAAGCAATGCATATGATTCAGAGAACATTTGATTTTCAGTCCTATTTCTTAGACCTAGAAATATTTTATTTCCAGTAATTACTAGTCTAGAATAAACTAGATACATAATTCCAAACATGATTACATTCAAATTAAAATCAAGATGGTTTTGGAAATGTATGCCAGATTATGCACATTACTTTTTCACTTCTGTATATCAAATTTCCCCTATTTCTTTCAGTTTTGATTGTCAGTGTTCCAGCTAAACAACCCCAACTCAATAAACTCCAACACAGACAATTCCTCAATGTTCCATTTTATTAGAGTTGTCATATTGGCACAACTGGGAAATCTGAGAGTTCCGAGTTTTCCCATCCCAAAAGAGAATTCAAAATCCATCCTCCTGCATCCATCTGTCCATCACATGGTCCAATCAATTCTTTGTCCCACCTAGAGACATCCCCATCCAGGTGCAGGGTAACATGTCCTTGACTCGTTGAGAAAGAATGTTGTGTCTACTCATCTACTCCACTCTGAAATCCCCCAATTTCCCAGACACTAAATGTGGCTTCCTTGTAACGCTTCCTTGGAAGCTTCCTTGTAAAATATGGCTTCCAAACCTGACATTGATATTATAAGATTGCAAAGTCAGAAACGGACTGAACATCCTCCTCAACTTTGAAAATATAGTACGTTCTAAGATAGGGCAGCATCTGTTTCTGAGAACTGGAACACAGCCCATGTGAAATACATGAAATTGGAGTTTAGCATCTGTTCTACACAAAATACAAAGTATTATACACTAACAATAGTGAAACATATAAAGGAATAAGCCTTGATTAAAAGAATTTAGCATCACCTATATAAGTGCACAAGTCTTGACCCAGTAACATTTCTAGAAGTCTATTTTATATTGCATAATGCTTACTTTTTAAGCTGCATAAGGTTAACTAAAGTTAAACAATTAGCTGCTTTATTCATTGACATATTTCCTACATACAAATATTTCATTTGTAGGAAAGAATCATATAAAAAACATAATTTTGATATAAAAGGGTAATATATCATTTTTAGGAAAGTTTTCATAATTGCCTAAGAACTGCAAAATATCCCATAAATGAGAAATGCAAATATGCATTCAAAGAAAGCCAAATCCAAAAGATTCTTAGATTTCTGAAATATCCTTTTTTTTCAAAAGGACATTAATGATAATTCATTACAAAACGTTACACAAATACCTTTTATCTTGAAGAATCTGGAAACTTCAACTATCACGTTATTATTTTATAAGGTTTATGCAATCTTCTGCACAGTCCTCCCTATCTCATGAAATCCCTATTTTCAGTAAATCAATGCCCATTTTGAAAAATGCCCACTTCAACATGGGGAAACAGGACTAGAAGCAATCTTCTAAATAGACTCTCACACATACACTCACACAAAATTTGCACAAGTAAATATGTTTTGGATCCAATGTGCTTAAGATAATATTGACAAGTTTCCCCAAATCTAGAAATTATCAATTTTTATTACTCTAAATGTACAAAATTCTACAATGTTTCATTCAAACTGCACAGCAAACTGTTTAATATTCTGTTTAAATGTGTGATTTTTACATGTAACCTGCTTTTCTATATATAACTTACTTTATATTATTGATTTTACTCCATACTAGACTTTGACACATTTTCCCAAATCTACAAATTACAATATGTATATAATGAAGCACATAACTATGGCTATTCGAATTAGAATTTGTGAAATTATTAAAACATTTAAGATAAAATTAACACTGACTTTTCTGAGGAAAAAATAACTTTAAACTGAATAATCCATGTTATATTCCAATGTTGGTATCTATTTTACCATGAATCAAAAAAATTGTTATTTCAGTGACATACATAATATTCTGAAAACTTGATATATTAGGTCTTCAGCACTGAATGATTTGCCATTACTGATTACTTTCTGGCAAAACCATCACAAATTAGTCCTACTCTCTCCATACAACTTTAATCATGATAATTAGCATGTAAAAACTACACAATGAAAATAATTTAAAAAAAACAAAAGGAAATAAGAAATTATTCAATTTTTTAAAGAAAAAGATATGTTTCTATTCAAAAATATATGGCTTTTTTAAATCTAAAGCTCAATGCACAGTTTTCAACAAAAACATAAAGCATATTTCATTTTAATACTTGTGTCTGTGATATCAGGCATTTTTATTCAAATAGACATCAACAATTCCTAACAGGAGACCACAGCAGAATGATTAGCCTGAGTAGAATGCAGATTGGAAAAATCAGAAACATTTTTAGAATATTTAATTAATTAATATGTTTTCCAGAGTATATTACTGAACTGTCTCAAGCCCCACACTGAGAATGGGAATACTTTTTGCATGTTTTGCACTGAAAACTTCAAATAATTTGTGAAGACAACAAACATATACTTTTCTGTTTAAACAGAAGAGAATACAGCTCAGGGTTTCACTGTAGAGTGCTTAGTGCTCTCTGTGTGTGCTTGGTTGGTTGCTTGCAGACATTTCATTATGAAACCAGGTAATATGATGTTACTTCAGTAGGGTAATGAAACTTCTGCAAGCAAACAACCAAGCTCAGACAGTCCAAGTATAATGGTTTGACTAAAATCTGGAATATATAGCAATAAAGATATTCCATTTTTTCCCAATATATCTGAATCAATGAGATTGAATTTACTCTCTCAAGGAATGTGAATGTGCATTAAGAACATAGAAAGCTTCTTAATGAGGCAATGAACTAAAATATATTTGAGTAACATTAGTCGCATATTAAAATAGATGAAATCACAATACCTCCAATAATAAAAAGAGTGCATGCCATTGCTATTTAATGACTAATTTAAGTGTGATCCAGGCTTGTCTTTTCTGTTCTAGTAACAAATACCAACTTCTTTAAAATGACTTCATGATACATGTTTCTTTCAGAAATAAACTACTAAAAGGAAAGAGAACTGCTTATTAACTTGTCAATGAGATTCCTATCTTAAACTGTTTTTTTTTAATATCTGATATGTTGCTTTTGAATTAGTAATCTGGCATTTAGCTAGAAAAGCAGCTTCCTGTAAACAGATGACAACATCAGTTAACACCACAACGACAGACAGGACTATCAGCTCTCCACATATGATGCTAAACCAGTCTGCTAGCATATTAAAAAAAAATTGAAGGGTTCTGCCCACTCCGCTCAATCAATAGAAAATACTCAACCACATAATTTTGCAGCATTCCCATACAAAATGTTTTGTTATATATAATATGTCAAAACAAACACTTTTTTTCCTTATGAGCACTTAGCTAACAATAATTGAAATGTTTAGAGATGGCATACTGAAGTAAATAAATATTTTTAAGCTGCTTGGGAAATTACTTCATAACAGTTATGTCTTTCTTTTGTAAACAAATTTTAAATTGTAAACAAATTTGAAAGTCATTTTAATGCAAAATTATCGCAAACCACAAATAAAAGCCTGAATTGGTATACAACTGAAGTCCTTTTAATTACATGTTGAGTTCAGGTGAGATGAGCAAGAACATGAGATGACACAAAAAGATTTTGGAAGGAAAACAAAGAACATCACTTTTCCTTTCTCAGGTTTTTCTCCAAACTAGATGGTGGGTTAAAAATAAAGGAAAGACGATTCTGGAATGAACTTTAAAATTCTGGAATTCTTTTGCAGCGATTGAACAATCCATATGTTTCCTAATTTATGTGTACTTTGAAATCTTCTCCCCTTTAGAAACTGGAATACTACAAAGCAAAGAACCAATAACCAGCAACACCCTACTTCCAAAAATTCCTCTAAGCTTTAAAGTAGCCCTATGGCTTCTCTTTAAAAAAGGATTGACAGCTTAAACTCAGCACTTCGTTTGAAAATATCTTTTTTATAAATAAGCAAGCTGTATCAGCAGAGCACTCGGAACATATTGTCCAAATGCAACAAGTGCCCAACAGCACAAAATGGTGGAAGTCCTTTATTAGAAAAAAATAAGAATATAAATATAATCATAGACAAGGAAAAAAAAATAGGAATTATCAGCTACTGCTGACTGAAATATATAAATAACTGAATAAATCTGCATCACCCTCAATATACCTTTCAATGATCAATGATCATTAAGACAAGGTACAGTCATGAAAAAATATTCTATGCATTATAGCGATAAAAATGCACATTAAAAAGTACGTCCCCCTTATGAAATGTTCTTCTTGAAACATGAACAATCAGCAAACTTTTAATATCTGCAACAAAGACTTAAAAGCAAGTGCTTTCTTATTCTACAAATCAATAAATCCCTAAAACAACTTGAGAATTCATCTCGGTTCAAGAAAGGAGGGGAGTGGCTTGAAAGAGAAGGCAGTTTCAGTCTCTCATCTGTTGTAGTATATGGGGAATTCCTGTTGTTTTTTTTAAATCAGTTTTAACACTTGGTTAATTATGTTTATAAAGATTTGTCTAATTTCATTCCTGATCAATCTGAACAATTTTAAAACTAGCTTTTGGGTCTCTGAGTTAGGCTGATGGAAGGTAAACAATCTTGGAAGTTCATTACAATTTGATTTGTCAGAAGTTATTGTTTTTCTACAATGCTGAAAGACATTACAAACTAGGATGAAAAGAAATACACTGTTAAATTAAAATTATAGCTCATTTGACACAAACAAATGAAATACTGTGCAAAGCATGATTTTTTTTCGTGGTAGCTAAACTTCCACAAAATATTTCTAAACATATTTCAGTGTAAAAGCTCATTGTCCAAAACTGCTGAATTGCCGCAATGTTGATCTTTAGCGTTTATAGAGCATTAGAATGAATCTGACAGACCTACAGCTGCTTTGAAGTGCTAAATAACATTGGATGATTCCAATTTTATAAAATCCATTTTGCAATTTTATGTATCATTTGTTCCCATAGAAAATCAAACACAGACAGTAATGAATACAGGTGGGTAAATAATTAACAGTAGAGGAAATACACTCACGGAAAGGTAGCTACTAACATCCACATTATCTGTAATGGTCTGACGTTCTCCTCTCTGATTAATCTTCCGAAATCTCCGGCGAGATTGTCGAAAAGGCACTTCCCTCTGCAAGATATTGTCTTCGTTCTCTTTTGAATTATCTACCTGGAACACATGTTCAGGATCCTGATTAAACATCCAGTTCTTCCATATCACTGAAAGTCTATGTAAGTTTAAAAAATTCATGAAGATAGGCTCAGCATGAGTTAATACTGTCACTGTGTCATAAGAAATCTACACAAGTTCCTGAAACTAAAGCAACACTTCTTCAATTACTCACTACAATGAGCTGAGAGGCCACAATTTCCTTCCGGGAAGCAGTGTTGTTTAAAAAGAAAAGAAAAACCTAAGTAACGCAACATATCTATAAAAACTGTTCGCTGTATTTGAAGTTTTATATACTTAAAATGGCTACCTAGACAAAAATAAACTGCACTATTATGACAGTTATTGTTTGCTACAAACAGGTATATTTGTAAAGCCTATTAAACCACATATCTTGAAATAAAATATTATCAGATTCACGTCATATAAAGCTAGAGTACTGCCTCTAGTTTGTTTCATGACATACAAATCATAAAAGTTTTGAACTAAATTTGAGCAATGTTGATAACTTGTTCCTTTTCATGTTCATTTATGCTATAAAAAGAAAGTCTACATTCACATTTCCTTTGGAACTCTCAGCCGGAAAGAGCAGAGACAAACACACATATACAGAGAATTAACAAAAGGAGACATGAGATAATTCAAATATGTATAAGAGATATGCAGCAAAATAAGCTTTCCTTCAATTTTCTGTAATATGAAAATTTCAAAGGCCAAAAAGAAATATATTTTTATAATTATTTCCAAAATAGGGGGAAATCCTTTCATTGCCTAGTTTTCAATCCAGGAATTTAATGAGAGTTTTGTTGCAATTATTATATGATTTAATTTTTGAAACCATTATTAGATAGCCACAAAGTTAGCATATGCAGAAACAACTGATTTCAAACAGTGAATTAAACAGACACCTAAATGACTTCCACTAAGTTAATGAATCTTAAAAATACAAATCTTTGAAAAAGACTGAATAGTTATTTCAGGAATGATTCATTTATGACAACAGAATGTATTTATCCATTTATCAGATAAATGGACACTACAGTATCCAATATTCTGCTCTCTGCAGAAATCTATAAATATAAATATAAATAATATCTATTAATTGTGTAAATTATTCAAGCAAATCATATTCTTACTTGCTTCTTTTATTAAAAAAATAAAGCATACTTTTAATCCAACAAATTACTTATTGTTTTATTCTAAATACTATTGCAGACGTGCCTATAGTTATCTTCAGACTAGTTCTCATGCTACACAACATGCTGTCATAATGTCATGCAAGAGGCTATCCTGGTTGCTACAACAGAGCCCAGAATTCAAAAGAAAATATAACATATAAATAAGGTTGCAAAATACAGCTTACTGTAGTTGACACATCATACAGATAATATGCTGTTGATCCTTTTACAAAACCTTTGAGAAGGGGTAACTTGGCAATTATCACGAGATATTATCAGAAATATAATTCTGTTTCAAAAGTTTCCAAAGAAGATTGAACTACGTGAGTCAGGAAATCGCTTCTAACTGATTCTATGGTTAGTGAACACTGAAAATGTAGTAATTTCCAATTAATAATACCTTGACTTGCAGGGAAACCCCCAGTGTTAAACACCCCCCCATGAAATAACTCAGAAAATTTTCCAGCAAATTCTCAGGTTGCATGTGTATGTGTATTTGCTCTTTATGGTATATAGCATTTACCATATAATCACTTTGTAATTTTCATACTATCAAAACAATCTTGTAAAACTATGAAAAAATGCAAGGACACACTTGAAAATTGATATGCAATGTTTTAATTCCATGTTTCTTTCATTCATGTCTTCAATGGTATATCTGTATTTCATACACTCTTCTATCTTCTCCCTCAGCTCCTACTTAAGTACTTATTTACTTATTAGATAAGTAAATATTAGATATTCCATTTTTCATTCAAGAGCAAAAAGTAATATACAGGCAGAACTGCCTTTGTCTGAGAGTAGCTACCCATCCTACCAGATAGGATAGGATAGGTACACTCCATGAAATCTTGCCATCTAGTGGGACCTTGGAAGTAGAAACCTTATGGCACACCTTCATCCCATTTTTTTCACCCTGGTGCTAGTACAGAATAGGGATATCTAAAGCTGGTTGTTGGGAATTCCAAAGGGATGGTGGAGATGCTGTGTTTGTTGTTTCTGATTTGTAGTTATTTATTTTATTGTTGTGAGCCACCCAGAGTTGTGTTTAAGTTGGGCAGCCATGCAAATGTTTAATTAATTAAATAAAAACTTAGCACTATTGCACATATATACTGCTGCTTAAAAGTTTAGAACCCTTTTGAATGTTCAATATTTCTGCATAAATATGACCTAAAACCAGTTAAAGACAATCTACTTAAACGAATAAGTAAAAACATTACACTTGTTCATTCATTTATTGAGGAAAATGATCCAAAGCTATATGTCACAGATGTACATGAATCTCTTAAGATTTTCAGTTCATTTGAATGGGAAATTAAGGTAATTAAAGTAACAATAAGGGGATGATAACCAGATTTGAGTATGGGAGATTCTGACTTAATTAAGAATAGAATTTTGAGTATTCAATTTCAAAGTCTGACCTTCACAATGTAAGTCTATTCTAATGAGTCATGACTCAAATAAAGGAGGTATTTGAGAAAATTTGTCAAAAACTATGACTGATACTCTGCAGGCTGGGAAAGATTATAAAACTATTTTGTGTTTTTAAAATAAAGTTATTAAAAGTTTTAAAAATAATACACAATAATACAAAATAATAGAGAAGAAAAAGAGAAAGTGCGGAAAAATAGAAAAGAAACATTTACACAAAAATATATTTAAGTGACTCCCAATCTTCTTCTCAGCAAGAGACTTAACATCACTCCTCCTCCTCTTTGACATTACATTACATAGAACATTTCTTCCCAGATTCAATGCTTTTTTGATTGGTAGATCCAAAAATCATTAGCTGTGTTCTATCCATTTTCAGCAAAAAGTCCATAAAGTGTTTTCAGTATTTTGTAACCGTACTTAATGCCTTATCCCTGATCAAATAGGTCAATTTTGTATTCCTTTCTTTTCTGTAGTATTCCGCGACTACTAATTGTTAATTTGACATTAAAATGCTGTTGTAGAACCTGATTGCTAGCCATATTTTCTTCCTCCCATCTTCAAAAAAAAATTCTTAAGGCTTCAACGCCTTACAATTTCTCCAAGTTGTTCTGTAAGTACTCTGGGTATCAAGCCAGACTCTTTCTCAATTATCTGAATCTTTTTCATCGATTTAATATTTGTTCTTCTGTGTTTATTATTTCTATTTTCCACATTTGCACCTTGACTCTGTTTCACTTCTCCATTCAGTTGTTCTACAGATCCTTCAGTTATTTTTCATCTCCTCTTTGATCTCTTATTTTAGATCTCTCTTAAATGATGCATTCACAAAGGCAGTTATTGATTGTTATTGCTGCTATAACAATCTTACCCAATTCCTCAAAGACCAAAGAATGTTTAGAAGACCCACTCTAATTGATCTAGCAGTTAAAAGTGGCAGCGGATCGAGATTTATACATTCAGACTTGCAAGATTCTGTTAATGTAGCCTTATAATAAAATAGAATTAGCTCATCTAGTCAGATCTGGTTTACCTAGGAGGGATGATAGATCTTTAATATTTCGAAAGTGTTTTGTGTGATTTTAAAAATCTCTAATTAAAATCAAAGGCAGGCTTTTTTCTTCCTTTTTGCCTGCACTTTAGTCCCCCTTTAGTGTCCAACTTAAATCATAAGATTGTCATGACTTACAATACACAAAATAATTATGAAAAGCTATTTATTGCATATATATAGTTAATTCCAAAATCTTATACTATTAGGTTTCACTAAGAAATGTGACCACCATCAGAATAGCACTAAACAAATGGTGTACATGGCAGGGTTGCAAAAAGAAAACCACTAGTTTCCAAAAACAACACTCATGCCACATGAGAATGACTACATGGATAGCAGAAGGCTAAAGGAACAATGTTCTGTGGACAGGTGAGATAAAAATAGTACTTTTTGGCCTAAATGAAAAATATGTTTGGTGAAAGACAAATGCTGCATTCCAGCATAAAAGCTTTATGCCTTCTATAAACCCTGGCAGTGGCAGTATCATGGTTTGGGCCTGCATTGTTGTTTCTGAACCAAGACAGCTTACCATCATCGATGTAACTATGAATACTGAATTGTACTGGCAAATTCTACAGAAAAATGTCAGGACATCTGTCTGTGTGAACTGAGGACCCTGTGAACTGAAACTCAAGGGAAAGAGGGTCATGCAGCAAGACCATGATCCAAAGCCTACAAGTCATACCACCAGTGAATGGTTGAAGCAGGAGAAAGTTAATGTTTTGAAATGGCCATTTCAAAGTCCTGACCTTAATCCTACAGAAATGTGAAAGGAACTGAAATGGGAAATTCATGAGAGGAAGTCCACCAATATCCCTGAGATGAGGCTGTTCTGTAAAATGGAATGGACTAAAATTCTTCCATGCTGATGTGCAGGACTGATCAACAGTAATGAGAAAAGTTTAATAGCAATTATTGCTGCCAAATAGGGGCAGTAAAAGTAAAGGTTCACATACTTTTGCCATACACAAATATATAACTTTGGATCATTTTACTTAATAAATGAACACATATGTTTTTGACTTACTAAATTGGGTTCTTTTTATATATAAAAATATATAATATACTTTAGGATCTCATTTTAGATAAAATTATAGAAATGTTAAAAAATTTAAAAGGTTCGCAAACTTTCAAGCACCACTGTAACTAGATCCCTGTGAAGATAGATTGGACAAAGAGAGAGGGACTAGTCCAAATTCACCAAGTTAATGTTTGTCACTGAGAGTAGAATCAAACCTAGATCCTCGATGTCAGTTCAGGACCTTAACCATTTACAGTATTTCTTTTCAGGTTTCTCATCCCACATATTCAGAATTCTGACATATTCAGTCACTGTCTGCTTTATAAGTACTAATTTCTTAAGATAGAGAGAGACCCCTTCATCTTATATATGCTAATCTGTCATTCAGATGCATCAACTTTTGTTATAATAGTATATAAAATCCTTTTCCCAAGATCACTCTATTGCTTAATACTATTCAAGTTCACTTCTAGTAGTCAGTCTGATGAGAACTATTTGTCTAAAACCCACAAAATATTAAAAACATCTTCAGGATACATATATGAGGGTGAAAAATTAAGGCTCTAAGACTCTTCATGAATCATACACTATTATTTTGTACACTTGTAGAAACCTTCATTGTTTTCAGGTTCTTATGTGACTACATCACAGCAAAATTCCAAATAGAGGCTATGTAATCTGAAAGCAAAATATTAAGCATGGTTGCTACCAGAAAAGCAAACACAATGAATTGTTATCAGAACTATAGAAGTACGTCCACCTGCTTCCTTCAGATATTGTCAGAACTGTGAAACTACAAACATAATAAAAAAGTTTAGAAAAGTCTTGTAACAGTATCTTTGCCTTAAATTCTATAAAGTAATGTTTTATAGGTACTGCATATGGTAGCATATGCTATACAAAACAACTAACAAGTGATGACATTCTTTTTAAAAATCGATGTAATGTTAAACTTAGTTTTTTTTAAGATGTAAAATTTCAGATCAAGTGATAGAATTAAGTACTTCCTACCCTTTCACTACTTTTCCAGTACGTGCAAACATTACTTTTCTTACACACATTTCTTAAAAGGCATAAAAATATATACACCCGCCTTTCCAGTACCATTGTAACCAAGGAATATTTAGAATTCAAGACATGATGAAACAGTTGAATCAAGAAGATCTTACATGGACCAGAAAGCTAAATGCTTTAAAAAGATGTGACATAAAAAAAGAAGTCAAATCTTTGACAAGTTAAATACATGGAAGAATCAATATTTTTCATTTCTATCAGCTTAATCTTCCCCAAGCTAAGCAAACAAGGACATCTGGATAGTCTCTGTTAACTGACACTAAAATATGCAAAATAACAAAATGCAACTGCAAAATCTAAACTACATCAATTTGTAAATAAAATAAAAGAAATAATGGCAGAAGAGAGAAAAATAAATGTATTAGCTATAGTTTGGAGAAACTCTCTGAAACTATGTAGCTGGTAACTAGATTTGAGTCAGTACCATAACACTATAACAACAAAACAAAATAAATTAATTTATTTATTTGCAGTGTGTGTGTGTGTGTGTGTGTGTGTGCATCTGTCTATCTTTCAACCAACTCAGGGTAGTTCCCAATCAAAGAACACATAAAATCATATTAAAACTATAAAATTAAACACAGGTATACTTTCAAAAGAAAGAGGGAGGGCGGCAGGGGGGAGGGAGGGAGGGAGGAAGGACGGAAGGAAGGGGTTTATTTATTTCTTAAAGTTTGCCACCCATCTTGCTGCAATACAGCTCTGAGTGGCTTACAACATTAAAATGAAACTATATATGTATATATGCAAGTATGTATAAATGTATGTATGTATACACACATACACATACATGTATGTAGGCAGGTAGGTGGTTATAAAATCACAGTAAAATTCCAATAAAATATAAGTTATAACTAAATATAGGGAGGCAGATAGATAAAGAAGGAGGGAGGCATAGGCCACATAGACAGCAAGCATTATATATAGTTTGGAACACTGATATTATATGTATAGCATATATATTCCTTTAAAAACATCCAATGCTAATGTAAGAAATTACTAATAGAAAATAGAACAAATCAGTGGAAAGCACATATTCATGAGATAAGCCATAGCCACAAAAAGGTAAAATGAATAATTCCTTCTTCCTCAAGCAATTATTTTAAAGAATGGTCCTTACCACAATCATTTCTGAAGGTTCCAACACAACGCATTCACAACCTCGTTTTCCTCCAGATTGCTTGCCAAAGCTGTGAAGAAAGATGGAAAAGTGTAAACTCCACATTGCATAGTAAGTAGGCAGGACAGAAACAAAATTTAGTAATAGTAAAGTATTGGGCAAAACAAAAGGTATCTTGTATTAAATTCCATATTACTATTTTAAGGAGCAATATAACTTTTTGATATACCACCTATGTTTTATACAGTTCATTAAAACATCAATTTAGAAAAGTATCCAGAAACACTATAAATAGTATAGAGTTATATACTATAAAAGTTACAAAAATGAACGCAAAATAAAGAGATAATCATATTAATGACAGCCAGTTTGATGTATGGTTAAGGCACTAGGTTAGAAACTGAGAGACCATGAGTTCTAGTTCCACCTTACATACAAAGCCAGCTGGTGACTTTGCGAAAGTAGCTCTTTCTTAGCCCTAGGAAGGAGGCAGTGGAAAGTCTCACAATGTCTTATACTACAGTATAACATCAGCTTCTATAGTGGCATTAGATGACTGTAATATTAGTTTGTGATAAAGGTATAGAAAGCATGCCTTGCAGAATAGAATGTATAATGAGGTAAGAGGGAAATAAAGCAGACACGAACTAGCAAATCAAGTTCCCTCTTTTTCCCCATAATCGCTGGGTACATTCCCAGTAAAACAGCTTCAGCAGTTAGAAGAAACTTTGGGAAAATTTCAGTGAATGGACGTGGTACAAGGAAAAGAAACTCCAGTTGGATAAGCATATGCTAAGTGCAAAGTATCAGGAGCATATGTTATGTCCTAGTTAAGATTTATTGCTTAGGCCTATACCCAAGAATCTAGTCAACTAATGGTCAGCACCAAATTGGTGCTGGTCGCTAGGCTCTGCCTCTTCTTCCACAGTAGAATTTCAGTGGTAAAGCATGAGATTTAAACAATAGGATCATAAGAAGATACATTTTCTCTAATTCCCTGAGTGGAAGGGGGAGAGAGACTTGCTGGTACAGATTGATATTATATTTTTGGACAAAGATGAATTCTATTGACAGCTCAAATTACATTATTTATTTCATCAGAGAAAAAGAATAAACAACTTTGAATACTAAGGAACAATGTGAAATAAGAAAAAGTCTAACGACAAATTATTATGCACGCATCACACACTGACAGAAAATATTTTACCATTTATTGTAGTAATATAATAAGTATAACAGTAAGAATAAGTAATTTTTCTTAAAAGGTTCTAGTTTTTAGAGTAAAAATCATCTTGCATTATAATATTTAAATTTTGTTCATTATTTTCAAAGTTCTAAGAAAAAAGGTGGAATCTACCATTCGTTCAACAGGGCCCTTTGAAATCCCAAAAAGTGGAGAGGGGTTGCCAAAATTGCTATTAGAGGTATAGCTATACAGTATTTAAGAAATAAGTTTGAAGTAACCAATCCAAAAATGTTTTGGATACTTCTTTATAATGATTATGATGAATATAGCAGGAAATTAGCATAACCAGCAAGGATAAATGTCCATTTTTATCAGACATCATATACAGTAGAATATGTAGCTTTAAGTTTATTATCTATCTTGAACTTGCATATACTACTAAATTAGTCTCTTCATAGTGAAATGTAGGAAATGATTATTGTGTTAAAAGAAATTACTTAGGTTGGGCATATCAATGCAAAAAGATTACTAAGACAAGAACTACATTCTGTATCTGCTGAAACTACTATTCTGCTCTATATTAATGTTAACACATTATTTGAAAATAATTTTGCAGTAATTCAAAACTAAAATAAATGAAACAAGTTCCTCTATGACCTATTTATTGAGTGTTTCAGGGTAAGGTACATATATGATGCTGTAAAGTAATAAAAACCTTTTATTGAAATTAGACTTAGTACAACATTGATAAATCACACCATAGGCTCAAATACTAACAAAACAGCTATCCATATAAAACAAACTATTCTGACATTTTATTAATCACCTTATAGTTTATAGAAAAGGATTTGTGTAACAGGGCATTCTATACATGCAATACTTATTTACCGAAAGTCATTGGGAGTATGATAGAAGCATTATTAGCCTGTAGAATCTGCTTTCAATAAATCAAAACTAGTGTATTTATTATAGTTCCAGATCACCCAAGAGAGTTCTTGCATATAAGGAAATTTAAAATATAACACAAACAGTAGTGATATCCATACATTTCAGAGTTAATTGCACTAAATTAGAAACAGAATATTATTCCACTAATAAGAAAGATCATAAAAATGGTAGAAGATTGGCTTGCGCAAAACATTCAAAAAGGTTCCTTTGCTTAAAAAAAAAAAGCTCACTGGAATGAGCAAAATGTTTCCCCTCAAAAACAGCCACATCCTCTAATAGGCTTAGTGTGCTGTTTTGAAGGCTTGCCTCAGCTGTCTGCACATGTGTGTGCGTGCCCAGCTGCTGTGCTTCACTGCAGTCCCAGCAGAAATATGATTTATGCATCCATATTTGTATGTGCACATAAACATGTGAAGTTAAAAAAAAACTACAAAAGATGCTGCACCACGTCTTCCAGAAGACTGTTGCTTTAACACTTTGAGGACAGGTCCTTGCTTGTGCCAGCATGCTTTACAAAGGACTAGTGTGCATTATATTGCTTTGCAAAACCTTTAACACTGCATGCATTAGCTCTCATATTTAATTCCCATCACCTTCCAAATATCATAAGAAAATGCCACTATTGAAATTCTGGAGAGTAGCAATAACTAGCTGCATGAATCAAGATCTGTTTCAGTATCAGACACTTCCAGAAAATAGTATTAGCAATATTATTTTGCTTAAATGTTAAAAAGAAAAAAAATTGAGCTCAGTTTTCTGGTTAAATAAAATTATAATTAGAAACACTGTTGTCTGAAAATGTTGTCTGAAGGTTTCATTTTTTTTCTTACAAATCATACACTCACATCAGTGGCCTACTCAACCAGCATTTCAACCTCACTTCTAGTTTAAAGAAACAGATATTCACATAGAACAATTCTTTTCTGCATGCTTACACATCCTGCACACATACACATCCTGCATGCTAAGCAGGATGCATTTGGAGTCCTAATGGACAATCATTTAAATATGAGCCAGCAGTGTGCTGCAGCTGCCCAAAAAGCCAAGGTAGATCTAGCTGCATAAACAGAGGGTTAGAATCAAGATCACATGAAGTGTTAATACCACTTTATAATGCCTTGGTAAGGCCACACTTGGAATATTGCATCCAGTTTGGGTTGCCACAATGTAAAAAAAAGATGTTGACGCTCTAGTAAGAGCGCAGAGAAGAGCAACAAAGATGATTGGGGGACTGGAGGCTAAAACATATAAAGAACGGTTGCTGGAACTGGATATGTCTAGTCTGATGAAAAGAAGGACTAGGCATGACATGATAGCAGTGTTCCAATATCTCAGGGGCTGCCACAAAGAAGAGGGAGTCAAACTATTCTCCAAAGCACCTGAGGGTAGAACAAGAAGCGATGGGTGGAAAATAATCAAGGAGAGAAGCAACTTAGAAGTAAGGAGAAATTTCCTGACAGTTAGAACAATCAATCAGTAGAACAACTTCCCTCCAGAAGTTGTGAATGCTCCAACACTGGAAGTTTTTAAGATGAGATTGGATAACCATTTGTCTGAAGTGGTGTAGGGTTTCCTGCTTAAGCAGGGGGTTGGACCAGAAGACCTTGGTCCCTTCCAACTCTGCTATTCTACTCTGTTCTATTCCGTTCCATTCCATTCCATTCCTATTCCTATTCCTATTCCATTCTATTCCTATACTAATTATTCTTGCATGTTTGCATCAATATCGCCTTTCTTATTTGCTACAGTTTGTTAGTAAGCAATCTGACAGCCTAACAGAAAATATGCCTGAAAACAAGTAAGAAGCTCAATTCAAAAAGAAAGGAAGAAATTACAGAGAGCTATGATTTACCAATAGTGTATATGCTCCAGAATAAGGCACAGATTTTTGACATCTGCATTAACTGAATATACAACAAGCTACTGTCAGTCGTAATCATTGGTCTGGACAAAAGACTGGTTTGTTTCAACAGAAGACATCCCATTAATTACTAAACAAGATTATATACTCTGGCCATTTGCTTATCAAGGCATCAAACTGGTTGTTTTTTTTAAAAAATAACACTGGGCTTTGTTGGTTAGCTAAAACTGAGCAGGTTCCCTGGAAATCTGATTTGTTTTTCAGATTGATGGTTTCTAGAACCAATTTCCCCTTTTTCTATATACTTTTCTGTGTGATACTGAGCACAAGAACACTGATGATGTTGCCTAGTTTGGGTAATGAAACATCTGCAAGAAAACAACCAAGCTCAGAGAGCATTAAAGAGCTCTCATTTCAACCCTGAGCTACAAATATTCTCCTTTATCAGGAAATAAATCTGTTTTTACCAGAGGAAGATGTGTTAAATAGTAAGATGCTATATAGCTGGGATATCTATGGTGGGGTATATCTATGGTGGGATTTTAACATCTAAGAACCATTAGAGCAGGGGTGTCAAACTTGATTTCATTGAGGGATGCATCAGGGTTGTGTTTGACCTCAGGGGACTGGGGTGGGTGTGGCTAGCTTGACATCACTTGTGTTGGGGTGCCTGTGGCAGCCCGAGGGCTCTGCCAGTGAAAACGGGCTCCTGAACTCCGTTCTTGGCTGCAGAGGCACTGCGGGCCGATCCTTCGCTGTTTCCAGGGCAGCCCCATGGGCCAGATCTAAGCACCCCGGGCACTGGATCCAGCCCCCGGGCCTTGAGTTTGACACCCCTGCACTAGAGTCCTCTTCAGCAATTCAAAAGTCAAATTGTGGAAGACATTTAAGGATGTACATACCAGGCTTGCCCTATCCATCCTACATTTTCCATGATAAACTGGGAATTCTAAAAGGAAATTATAGCTTCTTTTTTGCTATGGTAATGTACACCACACCTTTCTACTCCTACTGTAGGTGCTCAAGATAGAGCAAAAGAAAACATAAAAGGATTACAACAGCATGTACGGTAGTCCTAAATAGAACTCAAACAAGTCTCTGGAACAGGAAAACCTTGATGTATCTCTGAATAATTATGGTCCCAGCATAATTCCCATGGCAGTGTTCCACAGCTGGAGAAAATGCTTTGGAATCCTCTGTGCATCAGAATCAGTGCTTACTTAGAAGACTACAGCTGCCTCCAATCCTATGTAATTACAATCCTTTTGCAGTTCTTCTAATTCAACATTAAAAGGACGGGGGTATAGGAGGCTGGGATAATACCACTACTACCTGTGTCCCATCCCAGGCAGGGTCCCCAGATATGGGATTGAATTTACTACCGTGTTTTCCTAGAAATATGATCTATCCTCAAAATAAGCCCTAGCTTGATTTTTACTCGTGTGCCCTATCCCCAAAATAAGCCCTAGTTAAGACCCTGCCCACTCCAGGTTGCACAGGATGGGGGCGAGGCGCATGGGTAAAAATTAAGCTAGAGTGGTGGTGGGGGTGGTGGAGTTTCCCTACTACTTACAGTTGCAGCCAGGCCTCGCACACCCTGACATCTGCCTTGCCTTGCCAGCCCATTTCTTTTGCTTGCGTTGCCCCCAGCCTCCGTTTTGCTGTGAGAGGCCTTCAGGAAAGGCCTCTGCAGCTGAGAAACGAGGTCCAGATTGACACGCGCATCACCCCCGGCCTTCGTTTTGTCATCAGAGGTCCTTCAGGAAAGGCCTCTGCAGCCGATAACAGAGTTCCAGATCAATCTGGAGCTCTGTTACTAGAT
>JANHFL010006687.1:191665-215407 GCA_032468155.1 Oxyrhabdium leporinum | reverse complement strand
GTCCCGCGGGCTAACCGCCTTAACCGCTTCTTTCAGATCGCTCGCACAGTTATAGCTAGGCCTGGCGGACAAGGCGCATCTGGAAGGCACCTGGTTGGGGAAACCTAACATTTTTTTCCCATGGGTCAGCTCACTAAATCAATAGCAGCCTGCTGGTCTTGTTTTGCCGATTAGCCTAGTTATTTGCATTTTGAGGTTACTGTGGGGGTGCATGGATATTACTACAGCATTGTGCAGATCTTCGGGAGAGTTTCAGTTTATTGAAGGCTCCAGGAAAGTTCCTTTTAGAAAACAGTAATCTTAAAAAAATGTGTTTCTGTGTGTGGGTTTCTATAGAGAAACCAGTAGAGTCCATGAATCCCACTTGAGCCTGATTGGGCATTACCAAATTTTTCGGCAAGGGTACTTTTCCATACTGAAGCAGGTCTCTTTATGCCTCCAGAGGCGAGCCGCTCATTAAATGTTGCAGAGATCTAATGACTGTTGACAAATTCCTGCATTTCAAAATTTATCACTGGACCTATTTGGGATACTTGATTTTCTTTGGCAGACTGATCCCTTTGTCAAAGTATCAAAAAGCACAATTACAGCAGTTCTTTAATAATGGCAAGAGAACAAATGGCTTATTATGAAGTTTTCCAAATGAAACCAAGAGGAGACAAAACCCCATGTTTGCAACTAAAATTACATTAAAGGATGATCATGCTGCAGCTTGAATGACAATTTTTCCCTTTTTCACAGGATGTACTTTTTCAAACTTGCACTCTTTTCTGTTTGAGCACTCCATATACCTGATAACTGTTGATGATGCAGCCTTGGTGATGAACCCAGGAATCTCTTTCGCTATTGATTTGATGGCAAGAGGCAATATTCAAAATGATATCGTATATTCTGTATACTTTATAGAGATTCTTTCCTCCATTTTTAAAAAAACTGCAATCCATCAACTCTTATATATTTGGATTCATTGTTACAGGTTCAGTAACTAGGAAAAATATGATTTAAAAAAATATTCAGATCCATAGGTACTATATTTGTACTATGATTACATTTTTCTCTTTGCTTCTTAAGTAGAACTAGAAGGAATAATATATGTACAACTTCAGAAGTGTTTTATATATATAAAAAAAGAATAGCCATAGCCATTGTTCCAGGAAGAATTTTTGGAAAGAAATCCAAGAAAATACTTTTCAAACACCAAAATACTCAAAGAAGAAAGCATTTTGGAAGAGCTGTGAAGCATCTATGGCCCCAGGATGAAGAATATGTTTTGAAGTAGTTTTCTTTTTTTACACAAATGCCAGAGGTCTCAGCTACATTGCTGAGAGAATATGGATTTCTAGGACAAACATGGGCCAGGGGACATAGAACAGCATGTTGGTTTATAGCCTTTGGGTTCCTGCAATCTGCAGTGTATGCAGATGTGGGAGAAAGATGGTAACATGGATGTCAGAAGAAGGATAGAAGTGTTTGTGGTTGTGTCTCCATTTATATGAACGACAGTCTGATGCTTTGATGTGGATAATGAAGTGTAAATAAAAAGGGTGTGTGCTAATAGTCTGGTTCTCTGATGTGCATGTGAACTGAGAAGAAAATCCTTATTACAGGGCAGAAAAATTCATATGTATTTAGGACTCATCCAGAGCCCCAAAACATATTGTGTACCTCTCTCCAGAATTTAATTTAAACTGAATGTTCAGTGTTACAGAAAGACATTTAAACATACACAGGAACAACCATAGTTACTAATTAAATTCAGCTTATCTCCTGGGTCTGTCTACAGTTAAAGTATGGCCCAGTGTATTTTCAGTGGCAAGTGTAAGTTTGAAAAACAATGTGCACCCTTTCTGGAGTGCCATTTGAATCCATTTCAGTGAAGAGTATGAGAAAAGCAGTTCCATAACCATAGCAAAGGGGTGTCAAACACTGTCATCACGTGATGTATAGGGACTTTTTTCCCCTTTGCTAAACTGGGTGGGCATGGCCAGCGCGTGACACATTCGACCCACGGGCCGGGAGTTTGACAGCTCTGCCATAGCACATTCTGTTTTTCCTTGGCTTTGCATAAAATACAAGCCACCCCAAAGAAAGAAACTAAGTACTATAAACTGTAGTGTCTGAGGTTTTGTCTAATGCTTTAGCATGTCAAGCCAAGCACCAAACAAACCACATTACAGTTTAGTGTGATGTGTGACCAAGGCAAAGACAAACAAGGGGAAGCTTACTTGTGAGCATTTATGAACACAAAATGCAGCAATTGAAATAAGCCAGGTGGGCACATGCAGTTTAGAAGACACCTGATCAAGTCAGTGGATTAGTCAGTTCCAGATGAGTTTGTTTGGTCAGTCTCTCCTGCTTGAATGCAATTTGTGCTTCAAGTATAAGCCATGCAGTGGCAGCTTTACTCTTAATTAAAGCAAAGAGAACCTTTCATCATTTACAAAGTAAGGAAATCAGTTGACCGCTAGAAAACATTGATTAAACTTTTCCCAATTTTGTATGGAGTAAACTAGATTGTTTTAAGCTTTGGTTGGAAATTCAACCTTAGCACACCAACTCATGTGGTTTGGGTTAGTTCTATTATACATTTCATATTACTGTTTCCCAAGGATAACTGTTTTAGAGGTAGTCAGTCCTTAAGACCGTCATTAGTAGAATTTCCATTGCTAAGCAATGCAATTATTAACTGAATCACACCCAATTTTACTAAAAAAAATTGCCATGTCTGTTAAATGAATCATCCAGTTAGTAAGCAAATCTAACTTCCCTCATTGAATTTGCTTTTTGGAATCCCTCTGGGAATGTCACAAATGGTGATCACATGATCTTAAGATATTGCAACCAGTTACATGTCAGTTTCCAAGAGCCCAAATTTTGATCATATGACCATGGAACTGTGCAATGGATATAAGTCACTCTTCAGCACACTTGTAACTTTGAAGGTTGCTAAACAAAGGACTGTAAATCAAGGACTAGCTGTATTTGGCTTGCTGCCTAGTTTTTGAAGTATAGCAAGGCTTAGAGGAGGGGTGTTAAACTTGTGGCCCACGGGCCAGATGCATCATGTGCTGGCCACACCCACCCTGGTTTATCATGAAAAAGTCATGATACGTATTGTGACGACAATGTGACACCGCAAGTTTGACAATCCTGGCGTAGAGTGTTCTTTTTTCTAATTGAAATCTGTTATTTTGAAGAAGACTAACAAAGGGGACTTTTTTAAAAAGGCCAATTTTTTTTGAGTTTTGTGCATAAAATAATTTTACAGATTTTTTTTCTTTTTAAATTTCATATATGGCACTTATATTAGTCTGCCAATTTAAACTATATAATTTGTTAGTAGTAATACTTTATTGACATTGTTTGTAGTTTTGGGTGATTAGTATTTTATGTATTTTTAATTAAATACTTTATGCTTTCTAAATTCAATATCACTAATCCCTTCACAAGCCAAGTATGCGTTATAGAGATAAAAACACTAAGGGGTGGTAGAAATATGAAAGAAAGATCATATTGTGAGATTGCATAGTCTATGCTTGTCATGTTACAAACCAAGCCTTAATCTGCCATTGCCACTGGTCTACATTAAAAAAAATTGTCAAAATATTTTTTTTTCTTCTGAACAAAAAGCCAAGTTTTTAGCCACACTTTTCTGCATGCTAAAACAGGTTTGAAACTATGCTCTTTTTTGTATCTTGTTGATGAGGAAAGAAGTGTTAAGTTTATACATTTTACCATTTTAATGAATGGTTATAAAATAACTGTTAAAATGTGTTAAGGCCATGTGAAACCTCTGTACAGGAAGTCCTCAATTTACAACAATTCATTTAGTGACCATTGAAAGTTACAACGGCACTGAAAAAAGTGACTTATGACCATTTTTCACACTTATGATCATTGCAGCATCCCCATGGGCACATGATTTACATTTAGATATTTGATGACTGGTTCATTTATTTATGATGGTTGCAGTGTCCTGGGTCACGTGATCTCCTTTTGTGACTTTCTGACAAGCAACATCAATGGGGAAGCCAGATTCACTTTACAACTGCAGTGATTCGCTTAACAAATGTGGCAAGAAAAGACGTACAATTTTAAATGTTTTAAAATTTGTAAAACATAAATATTAAGTGGGGAAAACAAATTTTTCACTTAGCAACATAAATTCTGGGCTCAATTGTGGTCATAAATTGAGGATTACTTGTATTTAAACCTAAAAATAGGCAAGACCTAAATGTTTTTCAGTTATTATTATTAACTGAAATAGTGCTGATATGAGGTACCATCAGTAGGGAAATTTAACCTGTTTATAATGATTGTTTTTTGCCATTCATACTATTTCTCCAAAATTATTTCCAAATATTCTATTATGTATCGTGCAACTATTTTCAGAACGTGAGGTGCAGGTTTATATAACTTTATGATAGTTTCACCACCAGCTGGAGGTGTGATCACAAAAATAAAATCCTTCTTGTCGCTTGAGAAGAGAATCTCATAATGCAATGATACACCTGGATTGGAAAAAAAAAAGCTTGTTTCTCTTTGAGGAACTGTGTCAGCATAACCTGTCATATCAAAGTTACCATGAAAATCAAGCAGAATATTTAACATCATTGTAAGGCAATACTTCTGAAATAAGATATTTATTATCAATGGCTCTTCAGACAAAATTTGGGTTCCTGAGGAAGTTGAACAGATTCTCTGTAATGTAATGACTGCCAACCATAGACTGGATAAATGTCTGTCCTAAGGTGATCCACTTGTCTTGATTTCGGCGAGGTCAGCCCTTTTAGGTAGTCTAACCAAGAAACCAAAGAACTAACTCTAGTGAGGGCTAACTAGGTTTATTGTAAGGTTACAGTAACAAAATCTTGAAAATCTAAAAACACTTCTCCCTTTCTTACCTTAATTTTCCAGAGGACAAGGGAAGGTCTTTTCTGTGACATGTCCTGCACCCCATTTTTTCTGTGGGCTGAGATATCTTTTTCTCTTTTTAAACATCTATGTAATAGTCCTAGAAACGTTCATCCACTGGCTAAAAGTTACTTATGAGCAATATGCTTATAACACTCAGTTACTAGGCTGGAGATGCTATGAAGACCCTGAACCAGTTTCTGGAGGCTGTCAGGAACTGGATAGGATGAAATAAGGTCAGATGAAACAGAAGATAAAGTTGCTATTCTTCTATAGATATCTTGGTAGGAGCATTGGTAGCAAGCCAAGATTTCAGCAAAATAACATGAATCATAAGGTTGTAATGCAAGCTCTACATCTTGCTTATTTGTGTGTAACATAACACAAATACCAAAGGGTGGAGTTTATATTGTGATGTTGAAGTGCACATTGTGCCATTTGCTTCTCCCTATGGAAGCCTATGCATCTTAGCCTCCCTGAAATACTGGTTCCAGTTGTTTTAGATCAGTTTATGCTCCCACTAAAGGAGTAGCTTTGTGCCTTGGCAAGTCTCATGGGCTTGCAGCTCCTGTTGGACCAGCAGATAGAGTCTATAGCCAAGGGGCTTTTAACCAGCTTCAACTAGTATGCCGGTTATGGCCCTACCTAAACCAGAAGGCACTCATAACAATGACTCATGCTCCAGTACATACAGCTGGATTATTACTGCATTGCATACTGTACGAGAACCCTCCTGAAGCTACAACTGGTATAAAATGTATTAACAAGTCAGTTGGCAGGTATATTCTACTACAGAAATAATATTATTTTATTATTTATGGTACACTGGCTGCCAGTAGAGTGATAGCTATTACCTATAAAACCTATACGTGTTAGTGCTCAAATGAACCTCTCCATCATCTTAGTCATCAAAGATGGAATAGTTCAGGATGTCATCTCCATATAAAGTCAGGGTTGGGTCAGAACGGAAGTCTTCTTGATGGCAATTAGAACTATATCAAACATGTCCTGAAAATTTATTTGACCTCCTCCCTTAAGCCTAACTGTTTCAGGAAGCTTCTGAAAAATTGATTTTTGAAGCAAGTTTTTGATGCTTATTGGGAAAGGAAGGAGGATGGCCATTTTTTATCTGGTTGTTTTTGCTGATATAACTTTGTTAAGACTGCAACGGTATTGAACATTTGAAATTATTGTCCACTGAGACTGAGGCAGTTTGTAAACATTACTTAAATAAATGGAATACTTAGTATTTTTTTTCAATATGCATCGCTATATTTTCTCTTCATATTTTTAAGTGAAGTCCTTCCCTCATATTAAAATATGAATACTTTGTTTTATTATTTCAGTTTATATGATTCCTCTTTTATGCAGTCCTTCATGCTCTCTGAGTTTGGTTGTTTGCTTGCAGATGTTTCATTACCTGAATAGGTATCATCATCAGTCTAGTGAGTGTGGGATTTGTGCTTATTTAAATCTAGTTGGTAATGAAGATTGTCTACAAGCAAACAACCAAGTTCAGAGAGCACCAGGGACTCCACAGTTCAGCCCTGAGCTCTCTTCTATTGGATTCTTCTTTTGCCCAATCTGGATGGAAAAAACTAATCTATTATTTTACAAATGCTCTTTTATCTTTAAAAAAACCTCTCCCTTATGTCTGACATCTCCATTATCAGTAGAGTGCTCAAAAGCACTGGATAATTTTTAATGCAGTGTTGTAATTAAGAAGATGCATGATTCATTTTTTTCAAACTAATTTTAAATGTGAATGAAATGCAAATTGCTCTTAATTTTTTTTTCTAAATTCTGATACCAACCAACTGTCCGCTATAAGCCATCCTTCTATGAATTAATGAAAGCAGTCGTAGGAACACAAACAAGAATGGGAAGATAACAGTGGAATACGGTACCAATATAGAATTCGGGTAACATAATTCTTTGTAAAACGAACTTCCTGCTGCTCTTTTAAAGTTTCAACCCCAACAATTCTGAATGATTAATGAAAATGTGTTGAAAGAGGATCATGGGGTGATTCCTGTGCTATTAAACATTCTTATTTGGTCTGTATCTGTTTAGAAACAGCAGCTAAATCTACTGATTCCCCATTGTTTGCCATTATTGGCAACTAGATGTGGTTTTCTGTTGACAACATTTTTTAATGTTTACAGCTATAAAGCAAAAATGGATTGAACATCAGAACAACATTATGTGCTACATTCATGTGCTTATATAGGTTTCCAAATTTTGTATTTGTGTGTTCCAGTAAAATAATAAAACTATTCCATGAAGTAAACTTCCCATTATAAATGCAGAGTTTATAATTAAAAAGGATCTTGGTTCTAAAATGCAATACTAATATTTAATCCAATTTCCCTGATTGCAGTTTAAATGAAATGTTTAAAAAATCATTTTCAATGCAGTTTAGTACATGTGTACTCAACACTCATAAGTTCAATGAAAATTACTCTTAAGAAAATGTGAATAGCAGATTTCTCCAGCTTTGTACACTCAAGATACATACATACAACATCCAGAATTGCCAGCCGGTATAGTCAATTCATAGTTGTACTGTTTCATAATTCATGGTCTGGGTTGCATTAGATTAGGGAAGTGACTACAGTATATGATTGCATCTCACATTTTTCATTTCATAGCAATGATATTGTTTATCTAAGGAACTTCAAGTGGCCTCATTTTAGCTTCATAACAAGTGAAGAGAGACTGATTGCCCAATGTCACCCAGTGAGCTTCATGGCTGAGTTGAAATTTCTCTTAGCTTCTAAGCCAGAAATGGAAGATCTGGTACCCTCCATATATTTTGGAATTCAATCTCAGTCAACATGGCTACCCTTGAAAAGGATACTCACACTAATTATAGCTACCTGAGGATGAAGTATGTCCTCAATATTAAAAATAATATGGGCTATAGATGGAATATGGACTTTCCTTTCAGACTGTTGGAGATTTTAATTACCTGGGTTGAACACTGACTAATATGCTTCTACTGGTAGTGAATACTGTATCATGAGTATAAACGTTTATGGAGATTCTCAATTAAAAGAAAAAGTCCAGTTGCCTTTTGAAAAAGTACCTTTAGGACTATTACGTGTATAAAAGTTTCCATTTACAGAAAATAAGTGGGAACTGCATCTTCTCAATTAAAAAGTGAATACACTTTTTTCTAGTAAGCAGCAATTCTTATATTCATATGTATTAACTCTGCCAATACAGAGTAGTTCATGACCTCTCTGATAGCAAACTGATTTGGGAACAAGTCATGATCTCGAGCATAGCTGCCATAGTCCGGTAAAGATGGCAATAGCACCTAGACTTACATATTGTTCCATAGTGCTTTACGGCACTTTCTGAATGGTTTACAAATGTAAGCATATTGCCCCCAACAATCTGGTTTCTCATTTTACTGACCTTGGAAAGATAGAGGGCTGAGTCAATCTTGAACTGGTCAGGATGCTGACAGTGGGCAGAGTTAGCCTGTAATACTGCATTCATTGTGTCACATATTTTTAAATGGAAGAAACACTGAAACCATGCAAATAATTGCTGTGCCTGAGTTTCCTCATGCCTTTCCCAGATGCTGGCATTGTTGGGTACAGCCCACAGAAATACCTTGCATTTTCACTGAGAAATCGTCCTCTTTTTTCACTAAATGTGTTGCTGTTTTCTTGGTTTCAGTGTTAAAAGCAGTTTCTAAATTGAAGTAAATATGTCTGCCCTGGATGCTTGCCAATACTACCCTACAAAGAATCTCAGAAGCAATCCCATCACAATGTAATTTGGGACTTCCTGTAATCTTTTAGCATTTCATACCCCATCATTTCCTTCACAGTTTCCCTTTTCTGATCCCCAGAAACTAAACAGATTTTTTGGGGGGGAGAGGGGGTTAAAAAAAATCACAGAATGCCAGTATCTTTCATAAGATTACACTGAGAAAAGTGCAAAATGCAAGGAAAGCCTTCTCAGTCGCCTAGCTTTGTTATCAGGTTTTTAATCTTGTTGCATGGGGAGTGGGTGGAGAGGGGGGAAGAGAATTGCTCTGCAGCCCAATATAATTCAAGGGCAAAAGCAAATGTTGTTTCATTAGATGAACTTGCTTCCTGCCCCTACTGAAACATACAGACATATGCAGCCCTTGTCAAGTAAGAAGACAGTGAAAGAATTTTGGAATTCAGCTTCAGTGAAAGGGAAATAATTGGGCAACAGAGCTGTACTTGGTAATAGGGCCAAAGGTTCATTTATCAAAATAGAGAAAATGAAACGTACTTGTTTGGCATTCTCTTTGAAACTCCTCCTATCCAGTCCTACTAAACTCCTCTGAGAAGCATATTAAAATACTGTTCAAACCAAACCTGGTTCATCTGGTCAAAAGTGAAATTAAATCTAGTTACCTGTCACCCATTCTCCCAGAATTGAATTGAAAAATGTGTTACTTATATGCAGATTTCACTTTTTGGTGATGATTTTAGACATGAAGTCACTTGGTAGAAGTTATTAGCTTAACACAAACTATCAGCAGTCAGCTGTAGGCTAGCAAAGGATGGGTGGGCAGCTTCATCTTTTTTGGAAGCAATCTGCTTCATTTCAGTGCTAAATATGGAATTTGGGCAGCAAACAGGATGGACTGTTCAGGGATAAAGAGAACATCAACTATCAAGATGACAGATAATGGGAATGACACAGCTTGAAAGAAGCACAGGTCACAAAGTCAAGGGGTTCAACATGTTGGAAGCAAATTCTGGATTTACCTGATTGTGCAACACTAGTTTGTGTGGAGAGTTGAATCAGGTTTTTTTTTAATATATTGAAGGAGACAAACTACAATGACTTGCTCTTTTCTCTCACTGCAAAAAGCAAGGCTGATATATTTGTCCTATCTTGTAACTCGGATTCTTGATATTCAGATCAAGCAGTGGTATTGATTTGCCCCACTCATCCTCCACAGACCTTCAATAATCCCAACCAATTGGCACATATGAATATTGGGCAATTCTATCTATGTGACAATGTAGGCTATGATTCAGGGGCCATAAAAATAAATGGATGAGGAAATATATTTCTTCAAACTTCCACTTTGTGGGAGGCATGACACAATATGGAGATATTTTTGTAGATGAACTATAAAGAAACGTTTCACTTTTAAAAGCATACTGATTAAAAGCATTTTATCAGTATTTATTCTCACACAGTCAGTGAGAAACCAGATAAGAGCAAGGCAAAGGGCAGCCTGGTCAAAAGAGAGGGTGAAGTTCTCCATTAGATAGGGTAGAATGAATTAGTTATAAAAAGTTTATATATGAAGCTAATTCTGGATTAACTATAGCTGCTGAAATTCTTTGGATACTGCTTTCTACTTTCTTCAGTAAATATTACTCTCAGTTGTACGATCTTCTTGTGGGATTAACTAAGTGGTTCCAGCTCAGCTTTCAACTGAAGCCTGACACATCTTTTCCACAGACTTTGGCATATCTTCAGGCTATCTTTGATATTGTGCTGTGGTGACAAGTCTTCTTTCCCTTATTAAGAGGTTTCTCTGAGGAGCTGCTTTGTTTAAAATATCTAACAATTCATTGTTATGGCTTCTGAGATGTGCAGTGGGCATCCCTTACTTGAGCCTCTCTGCTTGCTGTCCTTTAAGCATAATTCTTGGAAAGTCATCATTGTATTAGTTCCAGAACTTAGTGCCCTTTCTCTCAGGACAGTTTTTTTAAATATTACTATTCCACATTCAGAGGGACTTTGATCTCTTGTGTTAATACTAAAGAAGCTCATGCTTTTTCACAGGAGTCAATATAAGGGTTTTTAAAAAACTTTCCTTTGCCTTATAGCAGTACTATCTTAACGCAAGGGCCTGATGGGCACTTGCCTGTGGAGCCCACGAGCATAGGAGCCCGATACTAATCTGTTTATGTTAACCCTTCAATGCACCTTGTATCATATAAATACAGAAACATATTTATTACATTTTACTGCATTTTTTTATTAATACTAACATGCAAATATATGTTTAATTTTATCGACCATTTACATTTTTATTCGTAGGGGCCCCAGTACACTCCTTTGCCTGGGGCCCATAATGCTTTAAGACAGACCTGCCTTATAGTGACATATCCTTTGAAGAAGGAATAGCATAAGTTAGATGTCAGGCCATTAAGATTTTCTGTTTCTAGAATTCAGGAGTTCATGTTCTCCAATTTCCTATTTGCTTTCTTTCAACAGTGGAGAATGACCACAGCAGCATTATTCAGATGCATCAGAGTGTATGTGAATCATGCCCCAGCTATAGGTATAGACTTTGTACCTTTTTTTTTACATAAGGATCATACAGCCTATCAGGCTGGAACATTTCCTAATAAAAAACATTCTGACAGATAAGAGCCAGTTTGGTATAGTGGTTAAGGCAGCTGGCTAGAAACCAGGAGACTGTGAGTTCTAGTCCACCTTAGGCATGAAAGCCAGCTGGGTGACTTTGGGCGGGTCACACTCTCTCTCAGTCCAACTCACCTCACAATGTTGTTGTTGTGAAGAAAATATGAAGAGAAAATAATACCAGGTATGTTAGCAGCCCTGAGTTATTTATCAAAATAATGAAGACTCAATATAAAATAATATATTATATATACTGTATATACATGGTTTATATATGGTATATATATTTATGATCTGTCACTTTTCATTCAGGCCTCTAAAACAATAACCCAGAATATTTCACTAGTGTAATCCATTGTTTGGATCAGAGAATGTTAAATTTATATTCATTATGCAAAACAGGCGTATGTCAGAAAACATGCAAATTTCCTTTTGTTAGTTATCTGAGGCAACTAAGAATGAGCTAATCTTTCAGCTATTGGAAACTGACTCTTTCCTTCCTATTAGCTTCTTAGAATCTGCAGATATTCCATAACTACATATGGAATACTTCTTACTATTCACAATTCTGGGGGCTAGGAATTTTTGTTTTCTTAAGAGCACTATGATTGGGGAAATACCAAATGCTTCCTCCAATATCAAATTCTGCCTTTGTACTAATCCATTTTCTCCATACTCTTGTTTCCAGGACTGATCACCAGTTGGATAAACTGCATTTCCACACAATTTCCTGTGTATCCGGGAAGCAGTTACTGTTTTGTAGGACCTTTGCAGGTTAGTGTCTTCATTCTGCATTGTTCCCTATCCTGCAGTAAGGAAAAATATACTGTGTTTTTACGCCTGATTCGTATGTATTTCTTCTTACAAAGGACATCCTGCGTCTCTTTTGCTCTTTCAAGCGCCACTTTGTGTTTCCTCACTCGCTTTGTAAAGCTCCAGCTGCTTACTCTTGACATTTTTAAAGCAGGCATATGGTCAAATGTCTATCATCCATCACCGGGTGTGATGGGAGAAATTATATTTCCAGCACAAGGTAATTTTGGAGCCAGCTCCTAAATTGCCAATTGAGCAACACTTTTTAATGCTTCCTGCCATCCCAGAACAATCTTTTGTCTCAGTTTCTAAATAGTTTGGGTTCTGGGTTATTTAAAAGGGTCCTCTGTTAAATGCAAGTTTGTGTATTTTATTTATTTATTTATATTTCTATAGCCACCCATCTCACAAACGAAGTGACTCTGGGCAGCTTACAAGAAAGTTGAAAACTATAGTTCACAAATAACCATTTTATTATTATGGCTGTTTGCACAGTCAGCCAGATATTTAGTGTTCAAGTGATGGTGTTCAAATGGTATTCCAGGTGTTTTGGGATTGCACCTACTTGTATTTGCAGGTCTTTTATTTTGTGATTTTTCTCCAGTTCTCTCTCTTCTCTTCAGCTCTCTCTAGGTGCTACAAAGTCCACTATTCAGATTTTTATTTTTATTTTGGCTTTCTTATCAATAGTTCTTAAGTCTGGGGTGTTAAGTGCACACGCTCGCCTGTTTGAGTTCTAAATTATAGTGGTTCGTCACACAGACAGAAGTTTACAGTGGTTTTGGCATTTTTATCCACCTACAGACTCTTTCCCAAGGAACTTGATGTTTGATTGTATTAGATATATCGTTGCAGGATGTAAGCTGTTCCAAGTAAAACCGTCTTTTGCAATTGACTGATGGTGAATTTGTCAATGCTGATGGTTATTATTAACATTCAAAGCATTAAAATGCAACAAAACAAATAATGGTTGAAGGGATGTTAATAATAACAGAGCCTTCTTGTTCATTTGCCAGTCCTCTGGATCTCCAGGCTTGATACCACAGCTAAGTTTTGAGGGACTTTCAGGAAGTCAGGAGGTATAGTGCCAGCCTAGGGCCTGCCAAATGTAGCTCGCTAAAATACCAATGTCTTTGATTTTTTTACTTAAGCCTCTAGTAGGTCATATAACAATGTCAGTGCCTTTATGAAAAACATGTTTCTGGTGGTTACAAAGAAATTTAGAAGGTAGATTTTTAATTTCATGAAATTGTGGAACCAAATGCTATTTTAGCTGATGATAAAATGATGAAGTTCTGCAGAGCCATTTAAAGAAGGATACAATCGGATAACTGTTCCAGTTTGCTAGCATAAAACATTTATAAACATTTGTCGTGTGAACGAATAGATCTTTCCTAACACTTTAATGTGTTTGCCTTAACCAATGTGAAACACTTTACCTTGATCACGTATTTGCTAACAAACAACTAAGCGGAACTCTCTTTGCTCTCAGACTTATTTATTGCTGCTATAATTATTGCTGTCATTTGCTGCCGCTGCAGCTGCTGTTGTAGCAAACTCAGGCCAAATTAACACAAGTCACCAAGACAATAAATACTCTGCCATGGTTTCTCCTTGTGTATTTATCTGCTGGACTTGTTTTCTTGAAAATTCCCCTCAGTCCACTCACATCCCACATACATCAAAGCTAATATTACTTCAGGACATTAATGAAAAGATAGTTTGGCTTCATAGCAACTGTATGTATTATTGTACAGCCATATGCCCAATATGTTCTGCATACTTACACCAATATTTAGCATACATTTCTGCACGTCTGCAGTCATATGACAATACATTGTTTGATTTTACAGTCAGCTTTGGTTGTATCACATAGCTGAGTAATGTCATGATTGGAGCCAGATCGAAAGAACTTAATATTTGATATTCTTAAAAGTATATTCTCTCATTTTGGAGCCAAAGCCTTTCAATAGCTATTTATAAAATCTAGAATCCTAAAACTTGGGTCTTCCATTTGCACACTGCTTTTTTCTGTGACTTTAACAGCCAGCCTTCTGTACTTCCAGATGGACACAACTGAACCCTTAACTAATACCCTTTGCCTTTGTTTTCATCCAGCCTCATTATTCTCTGCAGTAATTCCTGTGTCTCTGTCTTTCATTGCTTAAAACTGTTGCCAAAATAATGTAATTAACTGGAGAGTTACTTCATCAGGAGCTGGCATACGTATGTGACTAAGCAAAGGAAGAATAAGACTATTAAAACCTCAACCCTGGGGAGTTTTCAAATATTCCTACATTTCTGAGACTGCATCCCAGTTCTGAGGTGCTGTAACATCCTGGATAATCACATGTTGGCTGAAGTATGACAAAATAAATTACTTTTTGGCATCTGCTTACAATCTTATTATTTTTAGTTCTAAAAATGCACATGCAGCTGACAGCCCTGCCAGTTTGTGCTAGAGTCTCCCAGATGCTTCTAGCCTTATAATGCTATCCAACTGGGCCACCTATCAGACTGGGAGACCATAGATCAGATGCTTGAAATTGTCTATATAGCTACTCAGGATAAATGATTTGCAAATTCTAAGCTGCAGGTAAATGGTTAAGGTGCTAGACTAGGAACAGGAAGACTTGGGTTCTAGTTCTCTCTTTGGCATGGAGGTCATTTGGGGGAACTTGCGCCACTCTCTCTCTCTTTTAGGTCAGATCAATTTCAGATTCTGCTGGCTGAAAAAAACAAAACCCTACATTGCATTTTGCATTGGACAAACTTTGCTGTAGTAACTAGGTGAGCACAATACAAAATAAGCGGATTCTGCAACTAAGTGGACCGAATGCTAAGAAAAACCCAAAACAAGGCAGAATTTGTTTAAACTAATCTCCATCCCCACAAATTTTGGACATATTTTGGATATTTCCTATAAGCTCCTTAACTCTCTGATCCTTTCCATGAAATAAAAAGTTAAAGTAGCTATACTAAAATTTAGTTTATACGACATGTATAGCTGTTGAAAACAATAACATTGGTGACAATAAGATAGTGTGATTTTGGTGTCAAAAGTAATCTTTCTCTCCAAGATCTGCAAGACGTCCAAGATCTCTCCTAAGGCTCTGTTAGGAGCTACTAACAGTGTCTGATAAAACTCTTCCTCTGAATTAAAAAGAAAGTGCTGTCTGTTCATTTATCACTTTCCTGTCAAAAGACAGTACTTTCCCCACTCTTTTTGACACAGCTTAACAGCTTGATGGCACTTGGAAGAAAAGGTTTTTAAGTGGAGCTTTGTATAGATGCAGAATTCAAATGCAGCAGGTTTGGACCTGTTCGCTCTGTACCCACTAAATGGAAATCCTTCTGATTTCCTGTACTTTGCCTTTGGATTTGGTCCTCAGCCAAAAGTGATATATACACCTGGTATTCAAGGAAGCATGTACTTTAGTTGGCAATGTAGAGGAAAAAAAGCAGGAAGTAGGATGAAATCACACTTTCACTGCTTTCTCTCAGCTAGAGTGACTACTAATTTTCTAAGTCTAGTTTTCTGGAGTGGAGTGTTGCAAGTCCATGAATCAAACTAACAGCAGCCATAAAGTGAAAAACAGAAAATGATCGGTAGAAATGCATTCTTGGTCTCAGTACGTTCAGTAAATATTCCACTGACAATGCATGCATCATTTTCTCTGAACATACAAATGCTCCAGTGTCCTTGATTGGGAAAGATTAGCAAATGCAGTGAGATCCCACAGATGCTGCTAGTTGATCCTGTGAATGGGACACAATCTGATGTATAGCCATCCTATCTAACATAATAGGATGGGCAGATACATCCTACAAGCAATCCCACAAGTCATCTGGCCCTGTGCCCTGTAGAGCTTTAAAGAGATAACCAGCACCTTGAACTGTAACCCCACAATCATTCCATCTAGCTTGGGTTGAGTCATAACCAGTTGCACAACCGCTCCATCTCCAGGCTTTTATAACCTATAGGCACTGAGACAGCACTTCACACCATCACATACCCAACACGGGGTGAAGATGTATAAATGGGTACCACCTGCCTTTTGATTATTCTGAACTCTATGCCAATGGATGACCTCTCCCAGTGGTTTCATATAGAATGTCAGCGTTCCAAGTAGCAACCCCCATAGATGTTAAATAGGAGGGGAAAGAAACTCAAGCACTGACACACCATTCATAATAAGGGCAGTTGGATCTCTCCTTCCCCACCAGTATTGACTGGTACTGAGCATGGAGAAAAGAGAAGAATCACTGCAAAACAGTGCCCCCACTGCCAATCATTGGAGCTGGTCCATCAAAATACCAAGGTTGATGGCATCAGAAGCTGTTGAGAGATCCAGAAGGACCCTGGTGGACCCACCACTCCATCCTGAGTCTCCCAAAGGTCAGCCACAAATGTAACTAATGCTCTCTCAGTACTATAACCTGGCCTGAATCATGACTGAAAAGAGTCCAGATAATACAGATAATACAGAATATAGTAACAAAGTTGGAAGAGACCTTGGAGGTCTTCTAGTCCAACACCCTGCTCAAACAGGAGATCCTATACCATACTGGACAAATGGCTATCCAATCACTTCTTAGTGATGGAACACCCACAACTTCTGGAGGCAAACCATTCCACTGATTAATTGTTCTCACTGTCAGGAAATCTCTCCTTAGTTCGATCTCTCTTTGATAAGTTTCCATCCATTACTTCTTGTTTTGTTCTCAAGTGCTTTGGATAATAGGTTGTTGTTACCCTCTTCTTTGTGATTGCAGTCCTCCCATATTTGAAAGGCTATCATTTCACCTCTAGTCCTTGTTAGACTACACATACCCAGTTTTTTCATTCATCATATGTTTTGGTCTCCAATCCCTTAATCAACTTTGTTGCTCTTCTCTGCGCTCTTTATTAAGTCTCAGCATCTTTTTTATATTGTGATGAATGTATAAAGCCCTACTGAGAAATGGAAATCATTGGGGTGCTTTTTTGTATTTGAAGGAGTGAGGCCATGTATTAAACTATGCCCTGTATATTTTCTGCATATCCTGGCCGATATAGGAGTTTTAGTTTGAAAGCAGCTGGAACCGCCAAGATTGGAAAGCTGGGTTAAGCCAAAAACAAATTGGAGCATCATGTATAGGAAGGTAATCTGGTTTAAACAATTGCACTGAAGCACTAGAGGAAGGAAGCTAGGGGTGATGTAACAATAGTGGTGACTGATGCGTAACAGGAAAACAAAAAGATAGCCATGAAATCATCAGTTTGATTGTGAGTCATGTGTGTTTTTTTTTAAAAAAGCATACTTAGCCTCTCCAACATGAAACATTCTCCTTACAAGAGCAGTTTTAATAATCTTCACTCATTATTTTATAGTACAATCTGCTATGTGTCTAAAAGTTATTTCCACTAGGCAGCCAAATCAAGTCATGTTCCTCTGTCTTCTGCATTGTTCAGACAAAACTTACAATAGAAGGGAAAGCATATGAAGAAGGTTTGGAAGTGTTAAATATGTTTAGCCTGGAGAAGATTCTGGGGAGGTATGATAACTGTCTTCAAGTATCCAAAAGGCAGCCATGTAGAAGATGAGGCAGAATTGTTCAGCATTGTTCCAGAACAGAGGACAAGACGCAATGGATGTGAATTACAAGGAACTACAGTTTAGCTGGACTTAAGGAAAATTTCTCCAACAGTGAGAGATGTTCAAGGATGGAACAGACTGTCTCAGGAGATGATGGAATATCATTCACAGAAGGTTTTTGAATGAGGACTGGATGGCCATCTGTCACAGATGCTGTAACAGTGACTTGGATGGAAAGTGGAGTTGATGTTCTGCAAGGTACAGTACCTTCCAACCTCATAGAACAGGGGAAAAATTTGACTCTTAAATGTTGAGTATTACAATTCCCAGTCATCGCTATTAATAGTGGAAGATTATTGAAGGCAAACGTTCAATGAACCCTGGTTTCTAGGATGCAGCATGCCTTATCTTCCGAGGGTGGTGTTCTTTAAAATGTGCTTAAAAAGTAAATCGTTTCAGGTCTCAGACAGCATATTTCTGTATAGGAAGGGGTAATGTTGGAGCTTTCATATGGTGGTAAACCAATTCTGTCCTATGGCATAATTTCTAAACAAGAGATGTAACATTTTACATAAATGTACAAAATAGAAATATATATGAAGTTGTCATTTATATGGAAGAACAGAGTAGGGCATGCAGCGAAAAAAATGGGAAGAAGATCACAAGACTAAATGACTCATATTCCAATGCTAACTGGCAAATTCAGTGTTCAGTGCTCCACCCATATAAACCAGATCCATATGAAGTCTGCATAGATGTATATATTCTCTGGCAACAGTCTAATCATAAAAAAAAGGTTTTCTAGACAAAACTAGCTGCTCCTGCTTCTATTTCTGCTTGTTCCTTCTACCTTCTTCCACTCCCTTTATATATTTTACTTGACAGATACCTCAACTTTTGTGAAAGAAAAATAAAATATTAAGGATATTTCTGGAAACAATTCCAGTAGATTGATCTGATCCATCTCTATGGGAGCATAATTTATGTTATGAATCTATGTTTTCATGTTTGAGAAGTCCATAGATCATGTTGGAGTGTGAAAATAAGAGTTCTTTGTTTCTCTCTTTCCTCATTCTCAGTAGACTTATTTCTTAGTTATATTTCCATGGGGTAGGGGGATAATGATATCCATACCTAGTGGTGTCTGGGCAAGGATTTTCAGTGGAAAGGATTTTCAGGGGGGACAAATTTGAAACAGCCCTTCTTCCTTTCTTATTTTTACACGTATTCCCTCTCCCTACCCCATTCCATCCCACCCCACCCCCATTGTAGGAGAGTGTTAAAATGTCAATGCCTAGAGAAAGATACCTGGAATTCCATCAAGTACATTTGATCTCTGTGTCTCAGTTATAACGTTATGCACTTGGCCTTGGCTTAGCATTTTATAATAACTTGGAAAACAGCAAATGTAATAACAGCAATTATTTGCATGTAACTGCTTATACCAAATAGTCTTCTGACATGCCCATTTCAAAAATGACATACTGCAAAATTGTAGCTAATACTTAATGAATTTTTCAATGGAATGAGTTCCTCTAGGAAAAAAAAACACTTGGAATGATTCCCCAGTAACTAAAGTGCTACTGTTTATGTAATGAGGCATGCTTACACCACAACATGTTTTCAAGGAGGGCTTCTTCAAATAACAAAATATGGCTAAGGATAAGATACTTTTCAGTGGCTTTACGTAGAACCTATCTAATATGTGGATTGCAGCTATGAGAAATATAATCAAAGAATTGATTTGCAAGGAGCTGTGATCATAACACTCTTCTCCCAGAACTACATTGCACTCAGTCTAGTTTTCTTCAAGATAACATGTTTACAAAGACTTGACTTTGTGCCAAGGTCTGGGGTTCCATGTGTGCACAAGGGCCTGCTTCTTGGTTATATTAGTGATTATGCTGTGTGGTTTATTTTTGACTACAAAACATTTTAATTTTTCTATTTTTATAATCATTATTATATTTTTAACTTTGTTTGCCACCCAGAGTCACTTGTTGAGATAGGTGGCCATACAAATTGAATGAATGAATGAATGAATGAACGAATGAACGAATGAACGAATGAACGAATAAACGAATGAGCCAGGTAGCTAAAGCAAAATAAGACAATGATAGTTTTATTAGCACTATTTGGGGAAAAGCTGTCTTTACTTCTTGTTTTATTTCAAAAGAAAGCAAGGCTCTTTTCACTGAATTCAGTGGCTTTATTGTATTTGAAGAGTTCATGATTTATTTTTATATCAGACAGTCTTTGTATTGCCCTGTTGCGTAAATTGCCTGGAATTTATACACTGAGTGGCATTCAGGTTTGAGTGAATAAATAAAAGGCACAATGGAAGTACTTTGGAAGAGGCAGGATTCTCTACCATAGGTCTAGAGCAGGTCTGTCCAACCTTTGCAACTTTAAGTCCTATGGACTTCAACTCCCTAGTATGACTGGCTGGGGAATTCTAGGAATTGAAGTCCATAAGTCGTAAAGTTGCCAAGGTTGGACATCCCTGCTGTAGAGAATTTCAGAACTTCTAGATCAGAGGTGTCAAACTCGCAGCGTCAAGTGACGTCTCGCGACTTCCCCTTCGCTAAACCAGGAGTGTGGCATGGCCAGCGCGTAACGCATCCGTTCCTCAGGACACGAGTTTGACATCCCTGATCTAGATACTCTTGGATCAAGTCCCATAAAATAAAATAAAAACATATCATACATGCACGCGTGCACACACACACACATATTCAAATTCTAAACAGATCTGTTATGTTTTATTTTATTTATTATGATTACATATCTGGGAGTTACCCTAGTGAGATATCATATGTTTAGAATGACAAAACTTTTCCCCTTTCAGCTACTCTTGAGGTGACCCTGAGTGAGAATTTTGAAAATTGAAGTCTACACATCTGGAAGATATCAACTGTTGGGAGACTGAATTATACTATATTATATTACAGTACTGTATATAGTATGCAAATATAATCCTAATGATACTTTAGCCAGCTAGATTACCCGAGTAATCAAGCTAGTGTTTTATTTCACATGGAACAGAGATGGTGAGAAAACACAATCGTTGCAAACAAGTTTGGTGCTACAAAAGAACATTCCTTACCCGTAAGGATTTAAGATTTTATAAAATAACATCAAATTTATTCAGAGCTTTGTTTTTCCCCTTTATTAACCTCTAATTCCAGGAGTGATTAACACATTTATTTTCCATTTATATTCCTGGCGGTCACTGAAGATGGATGAGTTTCAGCAGAATGTTTACTTTTCCAGAAATGTAGTTTCAAATGACAAAGCACAAGACCTTCATTTAAATTATTTACGCTATTTGAGAAAAGTGGATTGTTGAACTATAGTGAATACAGTCATTAATAACTGGAACACAGGCTACACAACTGTAATTATCACATTCTCGCTGGATGTTTCCCTGAAAAATTCATCTGCATTTACATATTAATCTATACAATAAAAGAGCATTTACTTATCTTTTGTTCTCATCTGTAAACAGCAAGCGTACATGTTTTTGCAGCTTCCCAGCTGTTAGCAAACCTACTGCTTCAAAACCTGTTAGCTTATTTCACAGGATCTACTGCATTTTGTATGCTGAGGAAAATCCAATTCCATGAATGGGATTGGGAAGTGTAATGGAGGAGGCATTGCTTAGTATAATACATATATTGTTATGGAAAAGTTTGTAGCCTACTCAAAGAAAGCAGAATTTAGCCAACTAGTGTGATAAAAAAGGAATGGAGTTCTTAACCACCGAAGTAGCTCATCCAACCAATCACACTAGAAATCAAAGATAATAGATTTACAAGTGATTAATACTGCTTTTCTCCATTTTTAATAATGCACGATGGACAAAATCAGCAATGGTTTGTCTGGACTATATACACAGAGGTCATCTTAAGCTTTCAGTTAGTTCCACATGAGGTCCTTCAACATCTAAAATACATATTCTCCATTCATGTCAACAGAAATAGAAATCAGGGTCAGCATGGATGTGGAGAGGGTGGGATTTTAACAAAAAATGAGACTGGTTTTGAGGGATTAATTTGTGAGTGTTTCTTTTTTCTTTTAATTAAGATGTGATTATTTCAGGGCCTATGCTACTGTTTTTCTTTGTTTACATCTCAACATGGAAGGAATCTCTGCTTTATATTTCATCATTCAGGGGGAACCCAAAGCTTACAAAAAAAGGGAATTCAGGAGCCACAAGCATTTCAGGAACCACAAATTGCCCATCATGTATGTTCTGAAAAGCATGGGGTGATGGAAGATTATTTTTTTTTTGCATTGCTAGAAGAAGCGATATGACAGAGATTCAGTAAAATATAGCACTTTCTATTAAGGAAAACAAGCTACCATTTTTTCAATGGAGAGTTAGTACTGCCTAAATATAATCCTTTATTATTTTTACAGATAACTCAAGGTGAAGAAAACATCCAACATACTTTCCTCCGCCTATTTTCCCCATAACAACAACCCTGTGAGGTAGGTTGGGCTGAGAGTGAGTGGCTCAAGGCTACCCAGTCGGCTTTCATGATTAAGGTGGACTTTCATGGTTAAGCTGGTTTCTTGCATTCTAGCCTGGTACCTTAACCACTAGATCAAACTGACTCTCACTTCAGTAGTACCAAATCATTTCAACAAATTACTTTTTAGGCTTTATTAATTGCTATATGCCATATGTATATTCTTTTCATCCACCTTCCCTTATCACTATTCAATACAGGACAACCCTGTAGGAGGAAGGAAATAAAGCACTAATAAGGTTTCTGTTTCATTGGGGAGAGTAGTGAAGGGACTATCAAAGAACATCGGCTATGCTTAACTTATGATCGTTGCAGGTTCAGATGCACGGTGAGCAGGACAACAGCAATAAACATTCAGTTTTGGCTAAGCTAAGGCAATCGACCCCAAAATAAGCATACCACCCACAGAAGAAATGTTAGGAATGTCAGAATGCCCTTGCAAAAATAGCCTGCCTGTTCTGGTTCCATTAAACACGCATTGCAAAGTCTTGAAAAACAGATGGGCTGGGATCTGGAAAACAGCATGATAAACAACTAAGATGCTTCAAGTCATATGAATTTACATGAAGGAGAAAAAACAGGAATGAACTCCTACAGCAGCGGTTATGTAAAATTCCCTTTTTAGTCACTTTTCTATAAGTCAGAAAAAGACCACAGGGATTGTCAATCATTCTGCCTACGTGCAGTCAAAACTGATTTTGAACTGGAGAATTGGAGCATATTGCATAAGTCAAACTGGACCAGGAAAGAAACCACAATTTACAAATCTTAGATGCAACTTCTGACCTCTAGTGGTTCCACGTAGTTTCCGCTTAGTATTCCTGTAACCAAAGCAGTAAAAAGGGAAGTGACTATTCTAGAACAGAGGTTAAAAAGCACATCAAAAGGAAATAGTAAGAAAGTGGTAATGAATCAGATGTGGAGAAAGTCAGTGTGGTGCTCCACCTCACTGACAATTGTGGTTTATAACTTAGGAAATGAAATTACAAATCATATTGACAGAAAAGTGCAGGAGACAGGATCATGGGTGCACATGGTTGGGTGGGCAGACTCAAGCCATTTCCCATTTTCTGCAGCAGATGTGCTGATGTAGTTTTACTAAGATGCCAGAGACTCACTGCATTAAAGAAGAACATTTGATGAAGCAACCAACTTACAAGAGATCAGAGGTTTCCCACCCATCCCAATAATAACAAAAAGATTAGATAATAATAGCAACAGGGTGTTAGTGAGCTATCTCCACAGCATGCTGCTCAAAACCACCATTAAAACAACTTTCTTCTATACATTACTTTCCAAGATGTGTTATGCTCAAAATGGTTGCTCATCAGCAGGGTTGGGTTGTTTTTTTTTAAATATCAATTTCAGATATTAATGTTACAAGCATTATGATTTTCTTCAAAATTTTGAAGAACATTATCTTTTTTTCAAAATTGAATTTAACTGTCAGCCCTGGAAGCCATAATTGCGAGGCCTCTGCAGGCTGCCACAGATTGGTATATGGGAATTAGGGAGGGGGT
>JANHFL010006687.1:170721-185715 GCA_032468155.1 Oxyrhabdium leporinum | reverse complement strand
AAAAGATAACAATTATGTACATTTTATCCAGCATATAATACATACCACCATTTACATAATTTAGAGAAGACTGAAAACAAGACAATTAAAACCCTTTTTTTTAAAAAATCTGTTTTTACCTCAAACAGATTTTAAAAGGCTACATTGAAAAATCATGTTTCAGATTCCCCTTTCCCTTTGTTTTTGTTTTTTTAAACAATCTTGCATTTGCAAGTTAACAGTGGAAATAAATTTGTTAGCATTCATGTGCAATACACTTAAATATTTTCAGCCTTAAATTAAGACATATTAATGGGCATTAGAAATATTGCAAAAATCAAAATTAGTCTTGTACATACATTGTTCTGAACAGCATGATATGAGGTCAATGCTACAGCGCTGTTATGCTTCCCTTAGAAAAAAAAATTAAAATCCAGATAGATCTATGCAGTACCTTGATATTTCATGTACCATATACAAGTTATCAGTCACAAGAAAGCATGCTCTCATGCCATACCTTTTGCACAGTAACTACTGCCATTATATAATTAGAATGAATAATAAAATCATTTAAAAACCTGATTCAACCAAATGCTTGGAATTGAAGGATAATGCCTAATTATCTAATAATTTTGGAGAAATTCATCAATGGTAACACTTATTACTTGAAGAAATTACCAAGGTCTTTTGTTAATCTAGTGTTTCTCAACCTTGACAGCTTGAAGATGTTTGGATTTCAACTTCCAAAATGGCAGGTGAATTCTGGGAGTTAAAAAGTCCACACATATCTTCAAGACTTTAAAATTGCCAGTGAACATATAGTTCATTACTGCAGTGGAAAAACTTCCCATTTAGAGCCCTTGCTTTGAGTTCATCCAGGAAGCCACTTAAATGGTTGCCTTCAAATCACCAATAGCCACCATCAAGAAAGATAACAGAATAACTACATACGCAGCTGTCACACAATGCAGGAACAGAAGAGGAACAAATAAGCAAATTATTTGCTCCAATAAGATTTCCTGTATTTTACAACACGAAAATAGCATACCAGAATATTAAATCCACTTGTACTGTACAAACAGCTTTGCAGCCAAGAACAGAAGCCCTAAGAGGAACAGGAGAGCTGTAAGGCCAGGCAATACAGTTGCAATCAACAGCTTAATTTCTCAATAGCACAGGAGGAAAACTAAGATGGAACGTTGTTTGGGATTCTAGCTTTAATTTGGAAATTAGAAGACAAATTGTTAAAGGCCAATCTATATGTGGCAAAAGCAGATAATCCTAGCTTTACATGAGAACCGCACAGGACCACTTTTAGATATGTAGATGATTGCTCGACTTCTACCATTTTGAATATTTATGACCTTCACTTCAGAATAATGGAGGAAAGAAAATTGACTGGAGATAACAAAAGCTTACGGTATAAACTCTCCTATCCTTTTGCAAAAAATGTAGTCACAGAATCTGCCCTGAAGCTGCAGTGTGAAAACCCCTGTGGGACTTAACGAGTTAAAATTATGGCTTTCAGTACTGCCGACTTTTATCAGCACGTCCAACACATTCATCACTTTTTTCAACGTGGAAATCCTTGAAACCTGCAGTTTCTTTACTAAACATGTTCAAGGTGATTGTCTGCAAGATATATGGGGGTGAGGGGTGGGAGACAGATTTATGTTCAAACTGGAATGCAAATTATTTCTCAGTTGGGGAAGAACCACAGAAAGTATTATAAATCAGGTGTCCTTGACTATTGAAAAACCCTTTTTCCTTTCATAGTTGTAGCTTCTGTTTTCAGGTAGACTTAATTTTATTACAATTATAATGTAGCCACCTGATGAGAACCACCTAAAAACCTAACCATACATTTATTTTTGCTCCAATTTCCTTCTATGAAGACATGAGAAACAATTGAGCCCATGTTTGCTGTTTGCTGGGGCTACCTTAATGACCAGCCCAAGCTTAATTAATTTTAACTACAATAGGCAAATCTAAGTCCACTTAATTGTAACATTTAGTGCAGCCATTAGTGAGTGACATCTGTATTAAAATCAACCTGAGCTCTCAGTGTTCACATGTTGCTTACTGGGGAGGCAGCCTGATTGCAAAGCTTCTTATCTTTCCATTTGTTTTGAAGAAAAACAATGGCCCGACAATTTAAATGCTAAATCCACCCACTTGCATCTACCCCTGCAGAGGCCCAGAAGACTGAATGCTAATTTATGATTACACACTGTTAGCTAATGTGTAGGTGTAGGAATGAATTATACTTGTATTTTGCTATAATTTTTAAATTTTGGAAAGCTTAGGGCATGTGTAACAGGCAAGTGAAAGGGGAGGCGACACTTATTGGTGTGCTCCTATGGAAACTGAATATTGTTTTATATGGATTTCTATTCACTTCTCAAGTATTCTACTAAAACTGTTCCTTGATTGTCAAGGAACAAGCATTTGTAACGTGGAAGAATAGTCTGCACATATTATTATGACTTCATTATTTTATCATAAACATTATTCAAATAAAAACTAAATTGTTATTCATTTTTAATAGTTTTTTTCTGTAATATTAGCCCCAATCCTGCCTATTGTGGCAAGTATTTGAAAATAATGGAGTAAAAAATAAGTGAAAATGAAAAAGAAACAGAGAAATCTTATGATGTTAAGGTAGTAATTTTGTCCAGTTTTTAAAAAAACAAAAACACCAAATGCTGGATAAGCAATCAAGTAATTTGTAGCAGGGCAGCAGGGATCCTTTAACAATTGATAAGATTTTACTTGAGAAAATATTTGTAGGCTCTGTCCAATTATTTAAAATTTTAATAGACTGCACAAGCCACTGTGCAATAAAATAAATGATTATGTGTAAACTGCCCTATACCTCCTCCAGTTGAAACTGTTTTAAAGTTCCCAGATGAATTTTAAAAAAATGTGTTTTGATTTCAACTGAATCAAAATCTCACAAAATAAAGCAATTCGCTATGTTGTTGATGCTTGATTTAGATACAAGGGAAAAGTATTAAATGTTTTTAATGCCATTTCTCCTTATTTAATTCAAGGTAGTAAAAATGATTCAAAATAATATAATCATCTCCAAACTAAAAACGACTACATTTTTTGGAAGTACAACTCCCCAAAAAATCCATGTTGGCTGAGAATTCTTAGAATTATAGCTGCATGACATCTAGAGGGCTCTTCAGATTGATTTACAATGTATACGTTTATAACTTACAGGTCCCATACCAGAATTCTTTATTGCTTAATCATGACCAAAACGATAGCATAGGATGAAAGGGGATGGCACAGTTGCCTTTTCTTTTCTATATCCCCACTCCATATTTCCAGATTTATTCCCAAAGACTGTAGTTGGGCATGGAATGGACACAATTGGACAGAATTTGTAAATCCCATTAAACTCCCTGGGACTTACTTCAAAGCAAACTTGCATAAGATTGTAAACCAGTTCTTAATAAACAGGTTAGAAAAGTGGTCTCATCAGAATAGCCTAATAATTAATGCAAACAAATTGAGTTTTAAAGCTTAAAATTTGTCAGGATAGTTAAAGATTCCCCCCTCCCCCAGCATTTTAACTCTATTATATAAATTGTATAATTTCTAGGGCACAAATTCTCAGTAATTCATTCTCCTGGATTTTTTTGAAAAATACACTGAAATGAATGGAACACCAATATGTAATAAAGTTCTGACAACATCCTCTTTAAAATAAAAAAAGGTTTAACAGCACCTAATTTTTCTTTACAGCATCCCAAGTGAAGCATGATCAAAAGGGGAAGAAATTCTTGTTAAAAAAACCTCACAAAATATTACTGAACATTTGCTCAGCTTTTTTCCTTTTTTTTAAATTAAAAAACCAAATATTTGTTTTCTGTAGTCTTTAAACAGTAGTATCAACATCAGAAGATCAACAAGCATAATGTCAATTTTGCACCCAAATGGGGGGATATGAATATATATATATATTCATATTCATTCATTCATTCTCAATCAGTATCAAGCATTCATACAAATATTACACCCAGGTCTCCTCCTATGGAAAGAATTGCACACTACCTTCCCAACTCCTACCTGCCATTAACAAATTAATTTCTGCACTTCTAACACAGTTGAATTGGTTACAATCCTTCCTGCCTTTAACAAATAAACATTTTGTTGTACTTCTAATGCAGTTGATTACAAAAAGAGCTTCATCATGATGCCTTGTAAATATGCTATTAATTGGCTTCAAACATTAGCTGGTTCCAATCCCTTGTATAAGCACAAACAGTACTCTGGATGCCACAAAGGTGTTCTTCATTCTGGTGATCCTGTAATTCAATAGTCTACAGTTACAATCATTTTGGCAATCTTTGTCCAAACCATGTACAGTACTCCAAGCTCTAGTGTCTTCTTTAGTAATCTGAATCTCTGTTCCATTGGTTGGTTGGTTGATTTTTAAATGAATAGGCAAGTAAAAGAAGGGGAACATGTTTGTACATTTATGTGTTCACTTGCAGAGGCACATTATCAAGCTGGCAGGTTTTTCAAGTCACTCGCCTGCAAGCAAGAATGAGTCTGGAAAATGGAAGTTCATGTCTGTTTCCTTGTCTTCCGTTTTTATAAAAATAGAATTATTGTCTTTGCCCTTTTGGTGTTTTAGAGAAGAATCTGGGCAACATACGGAGAGTGGGTGCTTGCTACAGCTGCCAATAAAGGGAGGTCACTGGATTCAATCCTACAAGACAAAGAAATATTATCAACAACCACCCTGGCTTGAAAAGTTCTGAAACTCATTATAATTTTCTCCTGTAAAAGTACTTATAGCTAGTTCATTAAAGCATAAATAGCTTGTTTATATGAACTGTCAATGTATTTTAAATATATTACAGTAACCTCTGGATGTTTCTGTAATTAAAGAATGCAAACACTTATTTCATAAATACATATGAAGGGACTGATAGTCACAAGAAGCAATTCCCCCAGGACCAGTCTGACAACAGATCTGCTTTGCTAAAGATTTAATTGTTTCAGCTGTCTTGGAAATCAAAAGTGGATGGATACAATTCAGAACATTCTCAAGCACACAATTTTTGATCACTGGGTTTAAATTTGGAACGCTTTCTTAAAGTTAGATATGAATAAATAGGAACCAAAGAAAAAGGAAAGCATTAACTAAGAAAATATATCCTTTGTATTGGCCTGATTTTACATGCTGCCTACAAATATAGATTTAAGGATTGGTCTTATAGTAGATTCTTATACTGCATAAGAACAACAGTCAGTTCTAATTGCTGCCCTTAGATAGATCCTTCTTGCTTAAAGTTATCTTTGTTTCTCACAGGAGTTAATAGCCAAGCAGCTGGTGAAACCTATCTTTCCTGCTCCAAGTAAGTTATAATTTAAACTCTACAACTCAATACAGATGCTTTCCTAGTAAAAAGTTCAGTGTGAAAGCAAATAAGATCCCAACTGCAGGTCAAGTCAATAATGCTGTTCCTGACTATGAAACATTTGTTGCAAATAGCCCTACAAGCTGTGTATTCTAAATAAACAAGTAAACAGGGCCAAGAGTTAGATAGAAAGCATACCCTAGTACTACTCCCAGTTCCTTCACATGAACCCGCATTTGGCCTTTGAGATATTCTGACAACATTTTGCTCTTAAAATACAGCTCCTGCAACCGATCTTCTAGGTGCATGATACACTAGGGACAAATGAAAAAAGAAATAATAACATCACAACCTTGGCTGATAAGTCTTTATTGTAGGCACATACACATCTGAATATGCTTACCTTTTGTAGTCATTATAATCAGTAAAGATATTAGATGTTAATAGCATTAACTCTTGATAGTTGCCGAAGTTTGATAGCTAACTTAACCAAAGGTAAGTCTTCCAAATAAGATTCTTGTGCAGCTTTCATAATCAGGCTTATTGAGTGAGGAAGAACAGAATACAGGAATTTCAGCAACTAGATTCTTACTCATATAGAACTTGAATAATGTCTTAGGGTGAAAGCTGACACGGTTTCGTTTAACAAATGTCCTGTGAAGAGGCAAAAATCCATACCTTTGCAGGTCAAGGAAAACCTGGCAAGTTGCCAGTTTATCAAACCATTTCCTTCATCTTTTTCAGCTTCTGAACTAATGCTTATAGTAGGTTGCACAGCTGAATATACCCCCTTCAATATATATATATATATATATATATATGATGTAGTTTCATGAAGATAATTTTAACTGATTGTTGACATTATTATCAGCTTTTAAAATAGCCTCTGATTGGATGCATACCATACTCTTTAAACTTTAAAAAACAAGACTGTTATAGGAAAAGTGGGAGGGTACGTGAAAGGCATAGGAAGAAATAATGGAAAAGAGGCAAGCAGTGAATAAATATTAAATTGTTGCAAAGTAACTAGTTTGGCCACTCTGACGGATTTTCTAACATTTTTTCAGTTATTGGGGTTATAAATTCAATTATGAAAACTATATAATCTATAGTCCGCAATTTCCTGTTTATTTAACATAAGAAACAAAAACCGAGAATGGGAGCTTTAGATGTACTGATAATGATATTTTTGGACTATAATCTCCATGTACTTCTGCTGTTTTGTTCGGAAACATCAGTCTTGGGAAACAACCAGAAGTTGAAAAATTGCTAAGTTTGCTGGGAAGTTCCAAAGTTTGTAAGAATAAGCAGAGTTCACATTAAAAAAATAAAGTCAAAGGAAGTCAAAGGAACTAAAGACATTTTGATTTTTAGGGGGAGAGAGCAAATATGTAATATAGTGCAGGACAGAAACCACAGGATTCCATTCATAGCTCAACTGTCCAAGTACTTACAAAATTTGGAGATAAATTATGCTTATAAAGTTGAAGAGTGGAATGAAGCAGGTTGGAGACGAGGTTAGAGACGAGTACATCTTTCCCAAGTTTGTTGTCGATGATTCGTCTCTGGCTACTGGCTACTTGCACTGTCCATTTATCAGTATCTGCGATAATGCAGACAGCTTCTGCAATTGGCTCATCCAGAACAGGATGCTAGAAGTCAAACAGATATATGCCATTTAACAAATGTGACTTTGGTATTAAAGGTATTATAGCCAACAACCAATGGTGTAGGAAAACTTTCTCAGTAAACTTGATTTGAGAATGAAAATCTCAAAATAATTTAGCATCAGAGGTCAAACAATGTATCAGAAACAGCAGAGATGCAGTGTTTTAGGGAAAGCTGAAATTCCACGAAAGGCAGTATATAATTTAATGAAACAAACAAGCTCTTAGTGTATTCGCTGTAATAAAGACACAGGCTGCAAGCAACTACAAAAGTCAGCCTACACATTCAAGGCAATTTTGAATTTTGAAGATCGGGAACAATAGTTCCAGATCTCATTTTCAAGAACAGGTTCACATACAAGCTCTGAAACTTATTTAAAGATCTCTTTCTCTTCCTTTGTACTTTTGTGCAAGAGTGCTTCAGTTTACATCAACTAAACTGATGTAGATCAAAGCACCTCAGAAGGGTTCTATCTTTTTCTTTCTTTTTCATTTTGCAAATGAAGTTGCCTAAGGATGTCATCTTCCAATTCATATTGAGAAATTGTGAAGTTGCAGCCACAAGCCTGCCTTAGGCACAAACACCAGCAGAGGGAGCAAAAGAGAAGCACTTGTAAAATAATGAGTTTGAAGTACTTCTGAAGCAGATCAAATGTATCCAAGTTGTTTACATTTGAACCACAAAAGCCTAAATGATTGAGGCCTTCAAATCACCAATATTATATCCATTTTCTCTCACAGCCAGTGTTATGTATGGGAACGTCTGTCAATGCATATGGGGATCTATATACTGCATATTGTCTCATCACCCTTGGTCATTTCTGATGTTGGAAATTATACAGGTAGTCCTCAACTTGTAATAGTTGTTTAGTGACTGTTCAAAGTTACAACAGCACTGAAAAAAGTGACTTGACTGTTTTTCATACTTACGACCATTGCTACCTCCCCATGGTCACATGATCAGAATTCAGATGCTTGGCAATTGACTCGTATGTGTGATGGTTGCAGTGTCCTGGGGTCATGTGATCACTTTTTGTGACCTTCTGACAAGCAAAGTCAATGGGGAAGCCAGATTCGCTTAACAATGGTGTCACTAACTTAATAATAAATAGTGTAAATAGTGATTTACAACAACTGTGCAAGATAAGTTGTAAAATGGGGAAAAATTCATTTAACAAATGTCAGTTAGTAATAGAAATTCTGGGCTCAATCTTGGTCATTAAGTCAAGGACTATCTGAAACTGAGAAAAAAAATGTTCCCTTTTGTTTGAAAATAAATGGAAAACATCCATTTCAAATCATAAGCCAGAAAATGATGACTTATATTTCCTGAGTAATGTTAATCTTTAGGTCACTACTGCACAGGAAGTTGTTGGACAAAAATACAACCAGCTGTTAACCTTACAAAGCCATGGCACGTGTAAAGTTAATTTTAAGGTCATATTTAATATACACGATCCTGTTCATAGTTCATTACTACTTGTTTCCATTAGTAACAGCAACACTCTATTACACTTTTTAGTCCAGTAACAAGTGGAAAAACTTAAATAATAATTAAAAATATAAATGTTCCCTTTGTATATCAGATTATGAATCCTATTAATGTAGAATTCAGTTTAAACAAGGGGCTAACCAGATACCTCTAAAACCTTCTAAGCAGGACAGGAAGATGAGTTCTTTACCACTAATACCTATTACTCAAACATAAACATTTAATCAATGGTTACATAAATCATATCACTAAATAGTGAGTGAAATAAGGTTAGCCACAAATCTGAGAATTAAATGTTACCTCAAGGAAGAGAACATCTAAAGATTCTTAGCCTATAGTTAACAAGTCTTTCATTTTTCTATGAAATGATAAGAACCTTTTCTGAGTGAGATCATGAAAATTTAAAAAAAACAACCTCCATGCCTGCTCTAGCAAGGATTCCGAAACATTTCCTTTTGTTGGCTTTTGAGATATATTTCATCCGTTGAATATAGTTTAAATTACCTGCACAGCATGCGACAAATCTGACATCAAACAGTGTCTCAGTTTTTCATCATTTCCTAGTCCTTGCAAAACAAAGTCAGGTACGTAAGATGGACAATAGCCACCTAGCAAGGACCTTCCAAAATTGGCAATACTGGGCTGGACAGAGTTCACTTCAATTAATTTTGACCTGAAAAAAAGGTATAACATGGGCATATATACTATAACTAGCACTGATTTCTCTCTATTTCACCGAAACACTACAGTGGGCAACTATTGCATCAACGCCACCAACAATTCACTGATTTCAGTGAGACTTACACAGATATACAAGCTCTGTAAGCTCCTATACAGCTTGTGTCCTACTATATTATACCTTCTGTAAGGATCCTAGGACCCACCTTCCCTGGAAAAACACCTGGAAAATTCTGATCATTTTTAGGCATGGTTATGATTATTCCATCAGCAGAACTGTGTTTCCTTGAACATAGCCAAATTTTAAAATACTGCCTGTAAAATTAGACATACTCCAACTGTCTATCGATGAGTCCTCCACCATGTAACATTCTTATTCTGTTTTGTGTTTTTATTCTTATTTTAACATGTCTTCTTTTCAACTGACCATCATAAAGTCTGTCTACCATGTATGATGAATTTTAGTGCAAATTGGATCATCTTCACTCTGGATCAAGATTAGAATACAAATTAAAGAAACTTCCAGTTGGATCATAGAATAGACATGAAGAAACTATATAAACCTGGTTAATAATAGTCATACTATTTTTTTAAACAACCATCTTTCTTTAAATAACCTATCCTAAGTTAGGGTTATACTCCAAGAAGTGTGAAAGGTAATTAGAGACTCTTTTAAATTGCAGCCTCAATGAAATAAGTATCATTTGCTTTACTGCATTTCTTAAAGTAATATCAAGAAAGAAACCCAGTTAAAATAATGAAATACATAGTATTTTCTCCTTAGAATATGTGTTTAGCTGTTACACACATACATCTGCAAGTCTGGCTACCACCTTTAACACCGCTGTTTGGGAGGAATATAGTAAATCACTGTACAGGAAAGAGGGAATGGCCTTGAGGAAAAGGAGGAAGAGTCACTACTAAGACAATGGTCAGATAAAAGAGGGTCGAATCCAAGGCAGATAGTAACCTGAGAAGACATCTCAGACAAGACCCTCTCTAGTTCTCACAAAGAAAAAGGAAAGGAGGGAGGGGGCAGCACATTCAGATTTTCAAGATTCTGTTATTATCCACAGTGTGCCATGGTGGTGCAGTGGTTAGAGTGCAGTACTGCAGGCTACTTCTGCTGACTGCCGGCTGCCTGTAATTTGCCAGTTCAAATCTCACCAGGCTCAAGGTTGACTCAGCTATCTATTCTTCTGAGGTAGGGTAAAATGAGGACCCAGATTGTTGGGGGCAATATGCTGACTCGGTAAACCACTTAGAGAGGGGTGTAAAGCACTGTGAAGCAGTATAGAAGTCTAAGTACTATTGCTACCATATTATTATCTGTTCAGTAAAAATATTGTCTTATAAGACTTTGGTTTTCTCGTTTGGTCTGCTCTGAAGGGCCCTACAATCATCCAGATTTGAGAAAATGTACATTGCTACAAGAAATACTACCTACCCAGGAAATGGTATGTCCTCTTCTTCTGCCCATTCTTCTTGTTCTGCCCCATAATAATTGTTGCTTGTCCTTGCAGCATCATGAGCTGCATCCTCACTTTCACTGTCACCAAGAGCACTATCAGAACTCTCATTCCTTGGAATGTCCCAATCCACACCTGGATCAGATTTTTTTTCTAAGTTCTCTCTTTCCCCATGGGGGATAAATATGGAGAGTTTTTCTCTTTGGTCCTGCTCTGCAAAACAGCTTTTACAAGTCTCTTGACGAACAGATTCCATAAACTTACAAAATTCACTGGGGGATTTGTTATTCTTTGTACTCAAAGTTTTGGGTGGAAATTCTAAGCTACTATTACAGTCTAGAATGTTTCTTGCTGTTTCTACTGGAATATCATCTATAGTCCTGGTTACAGCAGAACCTTCTTCAGTAAAATATTCGGTAAGCAAATTTGCACTTTCCACTCTGTAAGGATTCCAATTCTGGACCTCAATGGCAACCTGAGGGAACTTTTCGGGCACATTCTGATCTCTTTTTTGGTCCTCAAGGATTTGTTTTTCACAGTTCTGTTCAACAGTTGTTCCTTCTTCAATCTCCATATGGCTGCTGTGCCTGGACATTTGTTCTTCAGCCACTTGACTTCGCACCTCAATATCTGAATCGGGAGACATAGAATCTCCAATGAGGAAAGTCACCTTTGTTTGAACTTCAGCCACACCACAAGGAATTGCATGAGATGACATTTTATCAGGTGGTTTCTTCTCTACCATTGTACTTGTTGATCTCAACAGTTCAACAGGCTGATTGTCAGAATCCATCAATTCTCTATTCTGCCATAATCCACCAGTTGGTTCCAAACTGGACTCTGGCAACACACACGTTTCCACAGATGCTGATCCCGTAAAGACTACTCTTTCTAACTTTATTCCTGCACAAGGCATTGATGCTTCTTTGCATTTAACTTCAACAGACTTTTCTTGAAAATTAGAAGACTCCACACTGCTTTCACATGTAGCAGCTTTATCCATCTTTGGGACATTCTGTGAATCTTCTTTCTCCAGTCCTGAAACAGTATCTGCTTTTTGATTAGGATTAACAGGGCATTTGCAATATTTACAACCGCAGTCAGAAGTTCTCACTTCTTCGGACTCTTGAAAGGATAGATTGCTTCTGTTCTTGTGCATTGTGACGAGCACGTATTCAGATTCCTCCACCTCCCCTTTTGCTAGTGTTGTGGTGATAACTGTACCAGGCATTACTATGGCTTCATCCTCACCATTTTCCAAAAGATGAGTCTCTTGCAACTCCGAGCATCTTATGAAATAAGTAAGGAAATAAAGTAAACGTTGCACAAGATCTTGCCTTTTGCCAACCACAACTGTTTTTGATAGTCTCACAGGTGATCCAATGGCTCCATACAGATCTCCTGTGAAACAGAATATAAAAGCAGTATGTGGTTATTTTCAGTATGCAACAGAATAATTGAATTATAATGGAGATCTTCTGTATAGACTAAGAGTGAACAATCTTTTCAGCTCTAAACCAAATTGGTGCAGGGAACACAAATCTGCACACACACACAGACACACATTGTCTATCTCCCAATCGTAAACTTGCTGTTAAGGGACACTGTCACTGTTGAGATTTATGAGAAGGCAGAGTATCTTTCTATTTCCCAACACTTGGAACAGAAATAACCATCTGGAGAAGAACCACTGTGCAAGAGAAAAAAAGCAACATAGCTTTCTGTTCATAAATTTTACAATGCAATTGAGAAAGAGAAAAAAAAAATGCCCACCAAACTGAACTCTAGGGTTGGGCAAATCCTTGAAGCCCGATTTCGCATTTCTGAGGTTTTTTTTATAAATGTCTGGACATGCATAAAAAATTGATTGATGGAGGGTAGTTTGCAGAGAACCCTGGTTGCATTGGTATGTTCTATCTCAAATTGTTACTATCAGATCACTCTGTTCTACTTCGATGTTTATACCCAAATACTGTTCCATAGTATGTACAATATGTTATAACTTCTCTTCAAACATCCTTTAGACATTCTCTGTTTGGAACTATTTCAGATGCAGCTGTTTATATAAGAATATACTATGGCCTTACTGTCAATTGATACTTGCTCCTGTCTTTTTTTAGCTCATTTTGACCATCGCTACAGATATGGCCCAGGTATAATACAAACAAACAAACAAACTGGCAGCTGTCTTGAAACTTTGTATATAAAAATCCCACAGAATGTGATTTGCTTAATGCATAACAATGCCCAATCCATTAGGATCAGCTGGATAAAATTCCAGAGTTTTGCACTTCAGAATTCATAATTTATCGTAATGCTATTTCTGAATAAATATGCATAGAATCAGACTGTAAGAAACTTGACTAACAAACTTGGAAATACAGGTAGTCCTCGAGTTACAACAGTTCATTTAGTGACCATTTGAAGTTACAACGGCACTGAAAATAGTAACTTATGACCGTTTTTCACACTTACGACCAAAGCATCATCTCCGTGGCAGTGTGATTTACATTCGGATGCTTGACAATTGACTCACAATTATGAGGGTTGCAGTGTCCCAGGGTCACGTGATCACCTTCTGCAACCTTCTAACAAGCAAAGTCAATGTGGAATCCAGATGCATTCAACAACTGTGTTACTAACTTAACAACTGCAGTGATTCACTTAGTAAATGTGGCAAGAAAAGTCGTAAAGTTCTGATACATCTGTTTTAGCAATCAGGAATTAAACAGCTTAGCAAAAGGATATTTTGTTCATGGAAGAAATATACTGAGGTAGTTTAAGACATACCTAATTGTGCCCACAGTGGATTGTACGGGTGACTCTTTGCCAACAGGTCCACTGTCTGTGAGGAATGCTTCTCTAGAAATATTCGAATTGGCGGTTGGCCATTTGGCATAACAGTTGGAACCCAGGCCAAATGGTTTGTCAAAACTGCAGTTAGAAGAGCAGGTAAAAATCTGTATGGGGGAAAAGGCATATACTTTAGAAACTGAAGAAAACAACTTGCAGGATTTTGGATGAATTTGCTTGTATAAAAGGAAGCCTGTAATACACAATGTCCCTTATGTAAGAGAGGATTCAATTAACATTTCCAGATGAGGGAACAGAGTCTAAGGTATTTTCAAAACTCTGACATAGTATCATGTTGTTGTTTCTGTTTCAAAAATGGTACATCCGGGAACAGAATGCAGATGTTGTGTTCTACCAACATATGGAGTTTCTCAATTGGAATCATTAAATACAACCCATTTGGATCTTTTTTTTATTCTACAATGTCCGATTTTTGTAAGAAACCAAAACGTGTAATGCTAGTAATTTTTAAAGGCAACTAGAATTTCAAATGTACTCTCCCCCCCCCCCCCCGGCCCCTTTTCTGGAAGAGAAGATGCATTGGAACTTTAAAAGGATTTTTGGCTTGGCCTACATCACATTGTGCTCTCAAGTAGCAGCAGAGGATCTTCAGTTATTCACACCTAGGTCACCTATCGACTGGATTATTATAACATCCCTGCTGCTTCTCAAGCTGCACTGGCTGACAGCTGGCTTATAGATGCAATCCAAGATCCTGATTATTCCCTCTAAATCAGGGCATGGGCCTGATTATGTGAGAAACTGCCTCTATCCATATGTCTCCTGGTCCCATTAATTAAACAGTGACGTCTAGGGGAAGCATCCCTTCTCAGTGGTAGTTCCTGTCCTGCAGAATGATATCCACCATCATCCTAAGATTTGAACTGCTCCCATCTTTTTGACTTTCCACAAATTGCTAAAGATCTGATTGTTTTCCCAGACTTTGGTTTAAGATTGTGCTTGTTTTGCTGTTTGGTTCCTTATGATTTGTCCCTGGTCAATTGTCTTCTTGTTTCTTGATCTTAATTTTTTTTATCAGTAAGCCACTTAAGAGTTGCCAGGGATTCAGGCAGCTTCAACATTGAATTAATAATAAATAGTATTCTTAAAGAAGCTTTGAAATCTGGATACAATATACCATGGAATTGCATCAACTGTCGTCCCTTTGAGCAAGGCAAATTCAAGAAACATAGAAGACAGGAATTTCAGGAATCTTCTTTATTGTTGGAAGGTAGAATGACAAAATCTTGAAAGTCTATCAAGATGGATTTTCTCTATACCCCACCTTACATCAAACAAAATCATAGCTTTTATTTAGCTATGTTAAAATCATAGCATAGTTTATTTTGATTTCCTTTTTGTGGTTTCCTCTTTCTCATGCTGAGTATTCTTTTAGTCCCCCCTTTTAACGGTTTGCTCTTTTCTTCACCATTCCCAAGGGGAAGTCTACATTCCTCCCCCCCTCACCTCCCCCT
>JANHFL010006687.1:159033-169921 GCA_032468155.1 Oxyrhabdium leporinum | reverse complement strand
AGAAGAAGAAGAAGAAGAAGAAGAAGAAGAAGAAGAAGAAGAAGAAGAAGAAGAAGAAGAAGAAGAAGAAGAAAATATAGGAATTCTTTACTGGTTCCTGGAAGCTTGTTCCATTAGGAAAGTAAATTCCTTCATAAAGTGATGGCAGAGTTGGTTCTTCTCGGGCATCCCCGACATCATCGTAAGCCAAACTGGCTCTGAAATCCGTGGCATAGTATAGAGATTGCAAATTGTTGTTCTAAATGGCAAAAAAAGACAAGATTAAGGTTACCAACATAAATGTTACATCACATGGCTCAAAGAGGCATTTTGTATGGGGGCAAACTGTCCTTTTTTTGGGGGGGGGGTGTCCCAATCCTGAGAAGACTTGCCTCCCTGCTTTCAGCATCTCCTGCATACCGAGGATACTAAAGCACCCCATTCAACCTTAGAACCGCGTCTTCTAGCCAACTTTATATCTCCAAGTGCTTCTCTGATATTTCTGTCTAGATGCCACATTGTCAGCTCAAGCTCAGTATGTCAAAGACTGAACTTCTCATCTTTCCCTTCTCCACTCATTCCATCTCCTTAGCCATGTCTTTCAACTTGCCACTTATATTTAGTTAAATGATGACCAGATAGCATTACTTCAAAGTAATTTATATTAAGATTTTTTTCTTTTTTACAGTAGAAGCCTTTTAAGAGCTCTCTTCAGACCTAAGCAACTTATAACCATTTACTGTAGAACATCTTCCTTTTCAAGAATCTAAATGAGGTTATTTAAATGTATTAAAATATGTTAATCATCTATAACCACACTAAATATAAAACACAAACACTGTAACTACATTAATTAATTAATCATGTAATATATTAATATATTATTAGCATTTAACATGACTTTCTATATAATGCCACGATGAAGTGATAATTTTTTTCTTTATGCTGAGTATTTGTGTAAATGGTCACATGAAAAATGGATCAAATGAGATTCAAAACAAGCGAGAAAGGAAAATAAGGTTCTTCTAGAAGATTTCAGCTTATGCAATATATGGAAAATAATACCTTCTTAGAAGACACGGGACAATGTTTCTCAAACCTGAGAAAGTCCCTATGTAAACTAAATCAAACAATGGCACGCCAACAGAAAGATACAAGGATGTGTGAGAAAAAAGAAAAAAAGTTATAAAAATATATAGCTTTAAAAAAAGATACAGAGCAAGCCAGTCCTAACTTGACTACATAGACTTAGAGTTGGATAAATATGAACAGTGATGTAAATACATAAGTGAGTACAATTTTTCATTCACAAAGTGAACAACAGAAATTGTAAAGCTGAGTTTCAACATGCTCTGAGATTTGGGAATAAAAAGAAAAGAATAAGTAACACTGGAGAAACTCTAAAGATCTTTACAACAGTGTGACTGCTCATCTTGAACAAAGAACCCTAATAAACTTCTACTTTTCTAATTGACTTAAGAGATTTCTTTGTATTATTATGTAGTTATTGGTTCAACTTAACAAGTTTTTGTCTATTGTTGTGTCTTATTTAGGCAGTAAATAAATACAATTTATACACAGTATCAAATGTTGTCACTAAATCTAAAAGCTACTAACAAGTTTAGATGTGACTTCAATATTTCATCATCATTATCATAACATTCATCATTTTTGCAATGTTTATCAATATTATATTTCAACTTGTTTTTTTCATGGCCATCTTAGTTGGAAACACAGGGAGTTGAAATCCAACATATCTGCAGAGCGCTAAGCTAAAGGAAAGCTACTCTACAGTGAAGAAAATATCCATCGTTAAACTAACCACTTATTTTTCTCCTGTTCACCTTATGTATTTTCCTTTCTTGTTTCATTTTTTCCCCCTGCTACACCTATTTTCAGGATGTTACTCACCTGGGGCAGGGATTGTCATATTTAGATAGCCTAGCAAAACTGGTCAATTGTTAAGGACAACTAGTCCTCGACTTACAACAGTTCATTTAGTGACTGTTCAAAGTTACAACATCACTGAAAAAAGTGACTCGTGACCATTTTTCACTCTTACAACTGTTTCAGCTGCCCCATGATCATGTGATCAGAATTCAGACTGTTGGCAACTGTCTCACATTTACGACAGTTGTAGTGTCCTGGCATCATGAGATCACCTTTTGTGACCTTTCTGACAAGCAAAGTCAGTCGATAAACCAAATTCACTTAACAACTGTGTTACTAACTTAACTGCAAATGATTCACTTAACAATTGTAACAAGAAAGGTCATAAAATGGGGCAAAATTCACTTAACAAATGTCTCACCTGTTGGGTTCAATTGTAGTCATAAGTCGAGGACTACCTGTATTAGCAAAACACTGATCTAGACTCACAGCTAAACATAAAAATTGGTAGAAAACTATGGTTCTCTCAGGGTGACTTTCATTCCTTTGGCTTTCCTTCACTGCAACCCAGATCTGCCATCTATCCATCAGAATTCCCACCACCACCACCACCCAAAAATAATAATAATACTTGAAGTGGAAACTGTAACTTGCATAACAGAAAACCAGCCCGTTTCACAAAGCTGAAGTGGAATTCAAAGTTTTCAAACCAGCCTCCTGGGTCCCATTTCAGCATATTCAAACCCCAAAGCAAACTTTCAGAAAGCTACCTCAGTCTGAATAGTCCATAGGTACTTCAAGGGCGGGAGAGAAACAGGAGGAGGAAGCAAGAGTTTCTGTTTTAAGCCAGATATATTAAACAATTTGTTTTCGTTGAAAGGCTAGCTCCAGTCTTGTGACTCCTTATTTACTATTCTGGTAACTGTGGCTGCATCTGCAACTGATAGTGTTTCCTCAGAGAGATCAGATTCCACTGGCCGCTCGCCAGCAGGCATGTGACTGCAGCGAAGGGAACCCTCCGTGCCAGATATAGAAGTAATTTGCACAAAACACTAGGCAGAAGATTAACTGGCCAAGGGCGGGTGGACAGCCTGCCTTGCATTTCTCCCCGGCTCTCTGAGGATAAGCAAGCGGCAGGCATCTATCCCTTCCCTCCTCAAAGAAGCATCACAGCCAGAGATTATGTAAGGCCCAAAGCACGTCATAGACTGTTTCAATTCTTTCCTTACATTTGCATCTTGAGCAGTCTCTGGGAAATCTTTTTGCCTCTTTTTCTGAGGAAAGTCTAAGCAAGTCAACGTGGCCACTACTCAGAAAAGAGAGTGGGTGGGGTGTGGACACGGTCACGGCTGGAAAAAGGAAGCTATGCGCACCCAAGAGGAACTGGGACAAAAGGACACAGGCTAATTGTAGAAGTACACATATATCTGAAGTCTAAGCCTAACTATAGTTAATGGGGATGACTTGTAGGGCAGCTTAGTCCCTTGTCCATATGTTGGTTAGTGGAAAGCAAAGTTAAGGCCCTTGGAGTTTGCTTTTGGTTCCTCGGGACTATACCAGTTTTAGACCAGAAAGAAGCTGTTCCCCCCTTCCACTATTATGATAATTATAATTATTGTATAACTAAAAGGGTTAGGGTGGAGGCATCCATTCATGTAACACAATGTTTGGAAACAAGGCCACATGCTTGTCACACTGCTCATTATATATATATACATATATGTCAAACCACGCAGACTGCGGTATGATATTGGATATTCACAATCTAGCTGAGCTGATTTTTATAGAGAAAATCCTCTTGGAAGACAAAGCACAGAGCTTATGTCTGTGCTCTACTTAAAAGCTCCAGTACTCCCGACCTTTCCCACAGTTGATAGGACAAAATCTCATTAAGAAGGAAGTGGGAATGGGGTTGTAGCAGCACCTTTTCATTTCTACTCTGGATTTATGAAAAATTGTGGCTTTAACTCAGCATCCCGACTCAGACTCTTCTGGATGTATTGGGAGATAATTTCCATCATCCCAGATATCGTGGTCAAGAATATTTAGGGACTGGGATAGTAACAGTTAAATCCATCTAGCGAGACAGGGACAAGACTGGGGAACATTACTTTAAACTTGACCACATTCAAATTAATATCATGCAGTTCTTAGCATGCTAATCTCCAACTTATCACTTATCTCCAACTTAGTATCTAATTAGTTGCAAATTCTGCAACCTGCAGTCATAGCACAAATATACAAAGTTAGGGAAGGCTATTGAAGGCAATAATTTATAAAAGAGGAAAACAGGCCTAAATTACTTGGGCAAGCCATGTTGTGGAGGAAGGAACACTACTTATGTCCCTTTTAGAATACCCCGTTAAGTTTTCTGTGACAGGGATCTACCAACTTTGCAGACTTCCCCACAGATGATACAAAAGTAAAAAGCTGCCTATTTAATGAAGGCCAACATTTTGAACTTGGAAAAGCCAAAGTGCTGTTAATAACCTGATTTGTTTTGTACTTATTTTTTCCACTTGTTCTGATCCTAGCCCAAAAGCTGAAAAATTTACTCTAGGAAGGAATAATTAAATTCATAATGTTGAAGTGTGCACAGGAAAGTATTTCGTGTGGGGGGTGGTTTTGGCACTGAAGAATGCACAGGCACTTTGTAAATAAAAGAGGAGGTTATGATGCACAATTTGTTTTTTAATGTAAAGATTCTCAAGAGAGCAATGGGGTGTGTTTTAAAACATTGTGCACACTGGCTTTCAAAGCTCTCGAGATGTTTTCCATTTGCAATGCTTTTTTCTTTTTCTGCATATTTTCCTTTCCTCATAAGGTTATTATTTAAAAATGTAATAGCCACTGAATGCACATGCCAGCAGAATTATTGCATAGACTCTGGAGTACTGGCTGCTTAAAGCCTGGATGAACTCATCTTTGATGGGCCTCAGAGTGACTGATTTAAATTCTGAAACTCATTTCCTCCCTGTTAAGTTTTGATGACAAAAGCTTCTTTGCCGTTTCTTTAGTACTTGAAACACTTTGGTGCTAACCAACCTTTTTCGGTTTTTTGTCAGCAACTCCAATGAATCATCCCCACCCACCAATTTGCCTCAAACCTGATCATCCATATACTAAAAATAAAACTTGTCTTTATATAGGCTGGTTTCCTTAAAAAACGAGCTTCTTTTGAAAGCAAGGCAGACTCATACCAGCTGCCAGCATACTCAAATAAACAAGACAAAAATTTGGAGGCAGAGCCCTTTTTAAAATATATATAATCAATGAAGAACAGAAAAGTAAGAATGATGCAATGTTATGATAGCAGTAAAAGCAGGATTCCTTATATTAGAACTCTTGGCATCCTACTCCTTATTTTTACATTTTTTTCAAGCTATTCTGTAACTGGTGGTAAGTAGAAATAAGATTATAAGACACTCACTTGCAGAATTTATGAAAAGCCTATACTTTCCACAAAGACTATTCCTCTGAGTTCCCCACAAGAGAGGAACCGCCCTCTATGCATATGTGTTTGTCTAAAGAAAAGTGCAAAAACGGAAGCAACCAGCAATGCTATCTTGAAGCATTCTTGCACTGGTCTAGGTAGTCCTCAACTTACAACAGTTCGTTTAGTGACCGTCCAAAGCTACAAGGGCACTGAAAAATGTGACTTATGACCATTTTTCACACTAATGACCATTGCAGCATCCCCAGGGTCATGTGATCAAAATTCAGATGTTTGGCAACTGGTTCATATTTATGACCGTTGCTGTGTCCCAAGGTCATGTGATGCCCTTTTGCAACATTCTGGCCAGCAAAGTCAATGGGGAAGCCAGATTCACTTAACGAGCGTGTTAGTAACTTATCAGCTGTGGTTTACTTAAAAACAATGGCAAGAAAAGTCGTAAAATGGGGCAAAACTCACTTAACAAACATCCCATTTAACAACAGAGATTTTGGACTCAATTGTGGTAGTTAAGTTGTGGACTACCAGTATAAGAACATCTATACAGGTACATAAATGGGCATCATTATCTGCTGGTTCATTTGCTAATAAAGGGTTGGGAAACTTGCAGGTCTCCAGCCCTTGGCAACCACTTTGGTCCTTTTCATAGCACTCTACTCTGCATTTGATGAAAACATCAATGCTAGCTCTCCATCATGTGGAAACAGAAAAATACTAGTTTAAGTCCTGATACAAGCTTGATAGGTTTTTTAAAGAGACAAAGAAAACATTGGCATGCTGACTCTTTAGAGAAAAAAAAAGATTGGAAAGTGAATTAGCTACTCTACTGCTAATATAAATACTCGATAAACTGTGCAGTTTGCAGAACTCCAAAATTCCCACTAGATCATCAAACACTCTGGCAACAGTAGCTCTTCTACACATTAACACAATTAGTTAAACAGTAAAATAACTCAGAGGTAGTTTCATCTCTATAATATTTTGGTTTCTATGCACCCAGCTCTGTTGCTGTAGAATATTTACTGTACTTCAGAACTCTGGGCACATTACTGGCCAAGCACTTCTCTATCCCCCCCCCAAAAAAAAAACATAATCAACATGTCATTTGCTTAAAGATTTAGTCAACAAATGTCTCAATTATATACAATACAGAGGACTGATTTTTTTTTCTTTTTGAAATGTTTTCACTTCAGTTGCTCTTTCACTTCAGTAACAAGCCATCCTTTTTTATTTAATATTCTCCATGAAGGTAAAAGGGGCAAGCCATTGCAAAAATCAGTTCCTAAACCCAAGCCCAAGACAAGCCCAATCAAAGATCAAACGAGAAATGCTCTTTCTAGAAGATAAACAAAGGAGGAGTTAGCAATTCCAAGCCAAATTGGAACTGCAGAGAAATCCTACAGTACTGAAGTGCTGCTTGTCCTGTATATGTCTGCATGATAGCAGAACTAATAATATTAAAAAATACAATGCAGTACAAGTAAACTCCTCCTCTCTTTCAAAACCTCCCGAAGTCCATTCCAGGATACAATGTGCTGCAGCTTACAGATAGATACTTGCAGATTTATTCATGTTAAGTAGCCTTTTGGGGGAAGAATGCCAGACCCCTTTAACGACATGAACACTGCCACTAACAGCAATTCCCTAAAGGCATCATCTTTTCCTTATAGCCATCAGCAGCAATTTCATACTAGAGGATAAAAAGGAGGCTAGGAAGGCAGTATAACACAGCACAAGGGGAAGTAATTTTCCCACTGAAGCAGAAACATTCAGCCATTATTAGCATGCGTTTCCCTCCCCATTTCTAACGGTTTCCTTGCTGCATCTGCTTTTGCAGTAAAGAAGAAACCCCCCCCCAAAAAAAAAGAATGTGGGAGCACGCTAAAACTGCCATTCCAATCACTTCTACACAATGTCAAGACACTGTGGCACTTTGGCTTCGGGAAGAAAGAACAAACTACCTCAGATGTCAGCAGGCAGAACAAAAGGGAAATTCTTGCCAGTGAGATCCTGCTAGCCCTGTATCTCTAGAGAAAACTGGTCTTCAGAATCTCCTCTGTAGCATCAGCTAGGCTGAAAGTTAATTAGCAGAAGCCTTCAGAAGCCAAAGGGAACATGGGGACACAGGGATTCAGCAATAAAACCAGACTGGCATTGTTTAGTGTTCCTACGTAGAAGGAGTTATGTGATATTAAAACACTAATACGCCGACAGCCTCCAGTGACAGATTGTTCCTTGTTTCCACACAATCCTAATCTTAGCTCTACATTCCAAAGTGGTAATGGATTTAGAATGAGGTGTCCATCTTCCAGGAGAAGAATCTCCTTTAAAAATCATGGCTATATACCTGCAAACATGGCTCAGATCAAAGGCATCAAGCAATGATTCTGGCTTCAAAAGAAGTGGCCAAGGGAAGAATTCAAGGGCTACGCTAAGTAAAGCATTTTCTGTTACGTTGCAATTCCACTGAATAAAGACTATAGCAAACATGAGATGGCCTTGTGAAATGCTTTGCCATTGTGCTGTGCACACCTAACTATCTAGGTGTGCCCATCAAACTCTGTTCTGCTTAATAGTACCTCTCCAATCTCTCAAGCAAACTAACTCTGCCATCTAAAATCCTGTGAATGGGATATGTCAAGAACCGAAACTGGGACTGCACATACTTTCTGCTCTATTCCTAAATAATCAGAACCTCTTCTGCTTTTCACTAGAAGCTAATGCAAACCATCCTCAAAGTGCGAAGTCTGTTCCAAACCTCAGACGAAGACACCACAGATCAGCTGATTTCTTGACTTAACAGGACTTATGTTTCAAGGTTCAAATTTTAAGAGGCATAACATATATGGAAGCAGATAAAGCAAATAAAAGAAAGAATCAAATAAGAAATCAAATAAAAATAAGAATCCAAAATCCATTCTACCTCATGCTTTTCAAACAAACAAACAAACCCCCCCCCCAAAATGGCTGACTTGAATTTACTACAGAACTACATTTTAAATCCATCATTATTCCTTTCTCAAGCAAACTTTGCAAATTAAAGGCAGCTAGACAGTAGATGGCAGGTTAAAGGCTTTGCACTCAAAATATAGTTCTGAGTTAATTTTCTGTGCTGGATAGCTTATGAACTGATCTAATAGCAATCATTCTATTTGCATTATTTCCTCTTAGGAAAGTTGGATTCATTTAAATATCTCTAAAAAAAGGCAACAGATTTGCTTGCACATGACAACTAGAGACTGAATCACTGCAATTGATCACATAAAAGGCATTCACATATAGGAAGTTATTTCTCCCATTCTCTAGGAAAGTTCTTGGTGCTTCCTGTTGTACTGCAATCTTCCAGGATAGGAGTGTCTGCAGGATCTACACCTTTAGTCATGATGAAAGCAATGTTATACTGTAAACATCCATTTCTTAAGTTCATCCCATGTCCCCACACTTGTAGAAAAGGGATGGAGACTGGGCACAATGCTGCCTTCATCATTTGCCCCCTCTTTCTCTTCTGCAAAAATCTCTGTTCCCAGGGTTCTCACGCATTATAGATTCACTATAGACCACCCACATTATAGATATTTTGCCCTAGAACAGTAACAGGATTGAAAGCCTGAAGGTCTCTAAAATTAAAATTTCCCTTAGATCTAAAAATAGACAACCAGAAGCCCACTAGTTTCCTCAGCCAGAACATCTGGATTCAGAACATGCAAAGAATATAAGTTAACCACCTCTGTTCTAAACAATAGCTGACGATGGTTTAATTACTGCTCTTCAGCAAAGAATAATGTGAATTGAGAGTTTATTTCCTGCATTATACATTTGTTACCAGAATTTAAACACTTGTTAGAACCGAAAAACAGTTTAAAAAACAAACAAGCCCTCACCTGAATTCATTTAAGGCATCCACAATCCTGTTATATGCCAAACTCCGTTGGCTGGCGTCAGCTGACCGACGGCTTGTTTTCATAGCCTTGAAAAAAATTGTTCAACTAATATCAGACAAAACTCCAAGTCATATGCTATGTTTTATCTAAAGTGGACTTGAGCAGGCAAACAGAGGGTGGGTTTCTTTTTTTGTTATGTCTGTGTGTGGATTTTTAATGCAATAAATATTGTCCCTTGATAAGTTTCATATCAAGATAGAGATATGTGAGGAACAAGTATTTACACTGTCCCTTTTTTCTACACTCTTGCTTGCAAGAGGCAATAAAGAGGCCCAAGTTTTCCCACACTCTAAGAGTAGATTCCACATTCAAACAAATCCTTCAGCTAATTGCCTGCACCCAATAGTAAATAGAATTCATTGTTAAAGAGGTAGGATTTGTTCTCTGAACAAGGGGCAGAATGCAGGTTAATGGGAGTCATAATCCTAAAGTAATCAGATCCATTGTTCTCACTTCTTTATCTCTTTGAAGCAAGTGACTAGGACCGAATTCAGAATTCACATGGTGTTCCATCATGTGCTCCCCACTATCACATAGATATTCCCATATCTGATTTAAGCTCTCTCTGGCTTTGTGCAAACAGGAATACGCACAATGCACTGTACTCATGTAGGACTGCAACACAGGGCACTTTCTGCCACTAAAAAAGAGTACAGGAGCTTAATAGACGTAGTCGTCTATCTATTGTCCATTTTACAGCCTTAGAATTCACCCTAAAGCCATGAAGGATTTCTATGTAGAAGATATAAGAGGAGGTCATGGGCTCAAGGAAGAGGAATTCTTATTCTGCAAGCAGAAGTCAGTTTCCACAGCTGTGGGTTTTGTATAATTTTAATATATGCAGAGGAGAGAGAATGGCAGAACTATTCCTTCAACTCACTAAGGCCAATTCCAATAGCCATGCTCTTGTTCCATGTCAGAGCTAGTTGGAATCCAATCTACTCTAAATTTGGCAGCCTTTGTCTGCCATGTGCTGTGCACTCATACAGTCAGCAGCACTGGATACACTGACTATATCTGCAGTATATACCAAAGCAAGACTGCAGAGACTTATGGCATCTGCCTCAGTCAAGGCGATTGCCAACTGGCATACTGACTGCTTTTCAAAAGCTTTTTGTGATTATTTCAAATGTGCTGATGATGAAGTGCCCTATCCAAAGTATCATTTAAAAGGGGGGGAACAGCACTGTTGTACAATCTCCCACACAGGCAAAACAAGAATGGGCAGTGGGGTCACAGTCGTCAGGGACTAGAGGCAAGGGTGACACTCCAGGATCACAGAGAAAGGGTCCACAAAAGACACCAGATCACTGACGCAGAATATGTTATGGCAAACTCTCCCACCCGCATCAATGTACCCCATGCTGCCTGCATTCAGTGACTTGGGTCCCAGCAAAATAGTACCCACCATTTGAGTACTAGCAAACCTAAACCTAAAGTCAGACACTGGTTGGCTCCAAGATATAGAGGAGGACATGCAAACACAGGTTCATGGAAGGGTTGCAGAGGCACCTTCACATCAAGGTGCGCAAAATATGCTAATTTATTTTTTTATTTATTTTTACATTTATATACTGCCCCATTCCGAAGACTCGGGGCGGTTTACAGCTTATAAGCAATACTC
>JANHFL010006687.1:144978-158933 GCA_032468155.1 Oxyrhabdium leporinum | reverse complement strand
TAGTGGGATTTGAACCGCTAGATTGAATCAGCAGAAGTGGCCTGCAGTTCAACACTCTAACCACTGCGCCACCAATGTACCCAAAGACCACTGTCTATGTCAATGACACGACTATAATTACTACGCCTGTTTTTGGGATGTAAATATTTTTCAAAGGGAAGCCCAAACAGCCTTGGCAAGTTAATTGAGCACAGGAATTATAACTAGGAATTTAACTCGACACCTGTAGGCATAGCTATTAAACCATGTAACTCAAAAGTAACAAAATCAGCTCCGCACAGCCTTTCTTTCTTGGCTACTTAAGAGTGATCTCAAGACCTTTTTGCATTACCCTGAAATAAGACCACTTCCCAATGTTAGTATGATGGAGTCTGCATGTGCATCGCCAGCTTGGTCTAGCACAGTCTTTCTCAAACTTGGCAACTTAAAGAGATGTGGACTTCAGGCTCCCAGAAATTTCTAACCAGTATGTTTAAATCCACACTTTTTAATGTTGTGGAGGTTGGGAAGCACTGGTCTAATGCCTCTAAATGAATTCTGATAAGCCTCAACCTTGCAGATTAAACTGATAAAAGTCGTATCGTAAAATTAGAATTAGCAAATAAATTAAAAGTATGTATAAGGGATGATAGTATTTACCTGTTCTATTGCACTCTTCAACTTATTCATATGGCTCTCAAAAAGAGGGAAGTGTGAGAAAAAGAACTCATTAAATTTGCTATTTTCTTCTTCATCCTTTGAAAGTGAGAATATCACCCCAATTGCTATCTTCTTTTTCCTGACAATTCCTGGATTTGGGCTGGAGTTGTCATCTGACAAGTTAAAGCTTTCTTCCACTGACCTTTATAAGAACCAAAAATGAAGAACTGTAAATTTGAAATGTTTCAAACTATATTGCAAGTAGAACTTTGATACAGTAAAATAACCCCCTTGCTCATCTTTTTTAAAAAATGATAATCTTAATTAATTAACTAATTAATTAAGTAATTAAGTAATACTAGATCTTAGTCTCTTCATCAAAATCCAACAGGCTTGTTCTGGGCATCTGCTATTAATGCCCAGAGTTCTAAATATCATAGAATTGTGGAGAACAATTTAAATCACCAATTGCAACCCTCCGCTGTGTACAGGAATCCAATTCAAGTAATCACAACAGTCCAACCTCTAAACATATCCTGAAAACAGCTCTTGCAAGTACATTTTCCACAACGTTCAGCTGGAATATGTTGTCATGTTAAATCTCTTATTCCAAATAGAATCAGCATCCTTACCACAACTGCATTCTCTCTTACATCATTTCAGGAATTTGAAATATTCCATCACATTTTTTTCATCTTCTCTTCTCAAAGCTAAACGTTGCCAGTTCTTTCCATTTTTCTTCACAGGACTTAAATTTTCATTGTCTTTGTTATTCTTTTAAGAAACTGTTCCATTGTCTCCAATTCCTTCTTTTAGTGCCCAGAATAATGGAGGTGGAGCTGACCCAGTAATAAATATAGTAGAACGATAATTTCCCAATATTTGGAAGCTATCTCACACTGCCAGTTCACATTCAGCTTTCTCACAGGTACCTTTGCCAGTCTCCTCCATCTCCTACTTGTGCTTTTAGTCTCTTTGCCCCTTCTTAACTCATATCTTCATGAAACTTTATGTTGCAATGGGCCTATAGTCTACCGCAACACGAATGTCCCATAAAACATTCCTTTCATACTGTTTAAATAAGATGAAAGTGGGGTAAGTAAACTCCACTGAATTAAAAGGAGTCATTTAGATACTGGGAAATAATATGGAGCAAAGAGACCGGGGTAATTGTGTTTCAAATGACTAGGTACATAACTCTAACGCACAATGGAAACCCGCAACATGAAATGAACATTAAGCTACCTTCTATGCTTGCACCATTATCCTAAAACATTTACTCTCTTGCAGGAGCACTGAAAGATGCACCAAGATGTTGGATTCCATGCAGTCAGCCAATCACACCCTATACACATCATGTGGAAATTCAAACATCATTTCCAATCGGCTCACCATCTAGGGAAGACTCCATTCTCCAAGCTTGTCGTCTGACTACGACGCCAGCGCCGTTGGTAACTGCTAGCACAGCTTCTGTTCAGTGAAGAACCCGGAGATGGAAAAGGAGTGATAAGCAGGCTGCTAAGAGATGCTGTAACAATAACAAAAAGGGATATTACATTTAAAAAAAACATTTCATTCATGAAAAGTAGGTTTATTTTGTGAATGCGAGAAGCAAAATCTGAACATATTTAACAATTATTGCTCAAAGGGCTTTTTGAGTGGTTATATGTTTTTTCTTCTTCTATAAAGGAGACTATTAAGTAATCGAGATATCAGATACACACTCCCATCCATATTATCTTTTTTTTTCTTTTTGGATCCCGTCTATACACTGATACACACAGGATGCACTGGAAGAAATGTCTTTTCAGCAGCTGCCTCCAGTGTCAAACACTTTTCTTGAAAGTATCTAACCCCACAGCGGATACCGTTTTAATAGAATATTTCTTTCTGTGAAAACAAGATTGAGTCTTTTCAAGCTGCAGCATTCAGCAAACTGTTTGGCGAGTTATTCTTAAGAACGCCTAATACATTTTATGCTTCTGCTGAACTAGCAAGGAATATTATGCTTAGCCATAGGTTTGCTTACCATTAATGAAATAATAATTGGCTAGGTTCAGTATTGTACCGGGGGGAAAAAACATATTAAGCCTTAGTAATCCACCCAAAAAAGATATACAATGACAAAAGAAATATACAATAAAGAAAACCCAGGCCATTATGTTACTAATAAACAATTTTACCAGATCTTGCAATTCCACTGTCTCTGTCTTCATTCAGCTCTCTGCCAGGCATGTCCATAGGGTTGCTGTGAACTATGCAAAGAAGACCATCCATTAATCCAAGTTCATAAAACCTTCTCACCAGCTCATGCTCCATTTAATTTACCAAATAATCATGCTCATTGGTGACTTCATTTAGAACTTTGAAAATAACAGCAAGGCATACCCATCACCAAAGAAGGCTGCAAAGCAGATCTAGTCATACACAGTAGCTTCTACAAAGGTTCAGGCAGCATTTGCAGCCCACCTCTTCATTTCAACAGAAATGAAATATTATTGAAAAAGGGAGGTTAGCCATGGAGCAAAAGCACTTGGTACCAAGCTATAAGCAGTGCTAGAATAAAAAGAAGAGTATGACACGCACTATATGATGTGTGCTCTACGAGGCATCAGCTCTGGATTTGCACTTCTATTGCTTCTTCAACTAAGCATGACACTATCTGCATTTGCAGCCAATTCTTATTCACCAGAGATGAAATTCTAAGCAGAAGCTAGAACTCCAATCTGCCAAATCAAAAGCTTCTTGATCATAATTATTTCAGAAATCATAGATTTGCAGATCCACAAAAAGAAAAAAAAAAGAGTCTAAATCAGCCATGGAAATAAAACTTGGATAATGGAAAGCCAAACAGGAGAAGTTTAGTTCAGGTTTAGGCAAACGGTGAAATAAAATGCTTTTTTTTATCATTAAGATTAATTCAGTTTTACGGAAGCTAATGAGTAATCCCTATATTGTTAGGGATTTCCAAACCCCAAATGACTTCCTCAGTTTGACATGACTTGAAGATGATTTCACTTTTGGAAGGCGCGGGGGAGAGCTTAGTCTCTCCTCTGTGACTAAGGGTCTTATTTCCAAGGCCAAACTACAGATCCACTCGGTTTTGTCAAACCAACTAGACTATCCATACAGCACATAGCAAACCTGCAAAGAAAGAGGCGCTCCGGATCAGGCGGAGCGGACCTTGTTCAGAGAATGCCCGCCTAGGGCTGCAAAGCTGTGAGAAACCTACATGGCAAAATGTAAAATACACATGAAAGAATGAGGTTAGTAAAGCAGAACAGATTCTGTGGAAGGGAAGATGTAAGCCAACACAAACGCAGATCCACAAACACAGCAAAACCCACACCTTTTACACCTGAATACAGTGTAGGACTTCAAACTGCACTGCCTTCCCCAGATTTACATATTAGTTTTAATGCAGGAGGTTTCTTTATTTTTCATTCTGAATAAAATCAGTACATGAGGTAAAAGCTTCAAATAATTATTAATTACAACACAACTACATATATAGACGGTCCTGATTTTTTGCACACTTGCAACAGACTTGTATTAGTTTGATGATACATCAAGCATCGAATAATTTTATCAACATAGAAAAATGTTCTTTATCTACCAAAGCAGTTATTTTCTTAAGTTGGGCTGAAGGGATGCCTTTTGCTTTAAATGTTTATATGTACCTGTGCAGAGAATAAACCTTATTTAATAAAAATCCTCTTTGTAAAGTTCAGAATTCTTCCCTTCCCCCAATTGTCTCAATTCACATATCCTCATAGTAAACCCATAAATAATCTATTTTGAAAGTAGATTAAAATCTTTCAAAGGAACTACAGGTAGTCCTCGATTTACAACAGTTCATTTAGTGACCATTTGAAGTTACAACGACACTGAAAAAAGTGACTTATGACCAATTTTCATGCTTATGACCACTGCAGCATACCAATGGTCGGTCATGTGATTTATGTTTGGATGCTTGACAACTGGTTTCAAATTTATGACAGCTGTAGTGTCCCGGGGTCATGTGATCACCTTTTGAGACTGACAAGCAAAGTCAATGGGGAAGTCAAACTCACTTAACAACGGTTCTACTAACTTAACACCTGCAGTGATTCACTTAATAATTGTGGTAAGAAAAGTCATAAAATAGGATAGAACTCACTTAACAAATTTCTCACTTAGCTTAACATAAATTTTGGGCTCAACTGTGGTTGAGGACTACCTGTAATTTGCGCACTTGTGCATGCACACACATAACTTCCACATATGAAATACAACATGAGGGAGGCAAATCATTTTGACATACTGTCCCTCAGCCCAGATTATAGCCTTCTAACAGGAGTTGTCTTATTGCCCTCTCACCATTTTCGCAGCAATAGAACCGGAGCTGGCAGAAACAATGACATAATCCCTAGGGCACAGTTCTACACCACTTTGACATATCCCCATGGACTCTTCAAAAAATGATCCGGTGTCTTGCCTTCTATCCCAAAGTCTCAGTTCAACCCAATTTTCCAGCTCTAATGAATGACAGAGAAATTTTTTTTCTTAGCCTCATCCAAATCCTTACGTGCTTGATTTACTGCTGCAAAATGAAATGAAAGGAGACCTTTATCTCCCTTATGCCTCTGACTAATTTCACGTTCACATCTTGTTTCTAACCAAAAAATGTCATAATATTTTCACCAAAGCAAATGGAAGCTAATACTGCATATGCTGTGCCTGGAATTCTGGCCCTGGGTGTGAATTTTTATTCCCTCTTGCAAGAAAGATAAAAAATGTTTTGAGCTGAATGAAAGAAAAGCATTTCTTGTACCTTCTCTTCTGTCATCAGAAAATAAGAAGAGTATCCTTTGATCACAGATTTTAGGTGTAAATAACTAGTAGCATAGGGAGTTCTCAACTTACGACTGGTTACTTAGTGACCATTCAAAGTTACATCGCAACCCTGAAAACCTATTTACGACTCATTTCCAGAATTCTGATGACTACCTGTGGTCATATGACAGTATTTCAGGCACTTGTCAACCTGCTCCCCTTTACAGCTGGTTGAAGCATTTTTTGGTCATGTGACCACAATGTATAATGTCTTTTGTGTGATGTGTTTTGTCAGTTTCTGGCATTTTCAGCTGGTTTCCAAAAAGAACAGCCATATAAATATATGAATTGGTGAGCTAGCATTATATAATTATATTGATAATTATAGATATAGACAGATAGATGAGCTAGCATTATACAACTAATGCAAAATTGATAATTTTGTATTTGTGTATACACACACACACACACATACACACCAATATTATAAACCTCCTGCCACAACAAAGTCATAAAGTTAGGCCTGGTCACACGACTGTCACGACTTACGACAGAAATTCCAGATTCCATTACAGTTGTTAATAAAGGACTACCTCCATGAATAACAGAGTGATGATTATTGAACCCAGGACTTCTCTTCATTCTGTGTGTGTGTGCGTGTGTGTGTAGGCATGGGTTTTAATATTCAGACAGCTGCACAGTGACAAAAATTATTTTCTAGTTGCTTCAAATATGGTAAGCAGAAGTACTAAGTAGAGAGAGAGAGATGGGCTGGAAAGCTTGGCTAAGTCACATACAAAAGTACACAATAACCTTCTAAAAATCCAAGAATTAGCAAGAATCAGTGAGTCATAAGTATTCTTTCTGATTCAGCTTCTAGAACTGCTCAGGTTACAGATTAACTAATTTTTGTACTGCCTGACTCTGAAGCATGGACTGTAAACAAATAGTGATGAGCGGATTATGCATTAATTTAGGTTTGTACATTTTTTAATATTCAAAACTACAGAAAGATAATTATCTTTCTTAATATACTGCAGCAAGTGATGTAAAGAAGCAAAATCAGTACTTTTCTCTTTAGGTTTTAAAAATACATACAAATGGACTGTTATTAAGTAAGTTCAATGGTTAGCAAAAAGCTATTTCCTTTATTTGGGAGATTGTAATTATTCCAGTGTATATATAGGTAATCTTAGACATGCTACTATTGGTTAATGTAGGTACAGAATTACAGCGGTCTCAAAAAGGGTGCTTTATGGCCCATAAACAACTTCTGCCTGTTGCAAAATGTTTCACACACACCCATGGTCACATGATTACAATCTGGGTGCTTGGCAATCTATTCGCACTTATGTCTGGTTGCCAAGCACCCCACGATCATGTGATCATCATTTGCTATCTTCTCTGATGGCTTCCCCAGAAAATCAATGGGGTAGCTGGCAGGAAAGGGTGCAAGCTGTTGCCTCCTTCCTCTCACCTCTGGAGGCTGGCTGAAAGAGCTGCCTGCAGAGAGGAACTGAATTCATTTGATGGGCTGTAGAAATGGAGCTGAAATCCTAAAGATTCTTCAGAATTTCAGCTCCATTTTTGCACCCTGTCAAAGGAGTTCCCTTCCATGCAGTGAAAGAGCTGAATTCCTTCAGCAGGGTGCAAAAACAGTTGAAATTCTAAAGATTTTAGCTCCATTCCTGCACCACACCAAAGGAGTTCCCTTCTGTGCATAGAGGGGAGCCGAAATCCTTTAGCAGGCAGCTCTTTTAGGCAACCCCCAGAGACAAGAGGGAGCCAAAATCCAAGCAGAAGGTAGAGAGGGAGCCTGGTACAGTAAGTGTGGAATGCCTCAGGTGGGTGGAGGCGGCCTTGGGAGACCCAGCCTAAGCCACACACACGTGTCTCTTTACTCAGGTGCTGAAAATGCTGCTTGGATTTTGGTAGGGAGGCTTTTCAGCTCCTGAGTGGAACCTCCAGGGTCTTCCCCCTCAAGGCAGCCCACGTTCCTTCGCTAGAACTTCATCCAATTAACTCATGAGATGGCTTAAAGACCACGACCAGAAGTGCCCAAATCGCAGTTGTTGAGAGAAAAAGTCTTGTGTGATTCACTTGATGATTGCTTCGCCCAACATCCAAGATTCTGGTCCCAATTGCAGTCATAAGTCAATTGTAGTTGTTCATTTAGCTATTTGCACTAGCCATTCATTTTCCATTTCCTTTTGATATTACAAACTTACATAACCGTTAATTAACTACTCTTAAACTGAGCATAGATAAGTAAGCAGCATTAAGGAATACAATACCTAGCAGCTTCAATTATGTGACTTTTACATTATGTAATTATAGTTTAACACTCATTTCATAAATCTAGGTTATACTTGTAAATCCTACCACACTGACATTTTTCCATGTATACAGTGCCTAGTGCACATAAAGCTTCCTTTCCATGCCACTGCCCACAGTACCATCACATTTTAACATAAAACTGGCTTGCAGTTACACTTTAAATCAGAATTGCAACCCTTGTCCATTGTAGTGACCTGCCATTTTCTGCTGAGGAAGTTTACATTTAATAAAGGATAGAGAGGAAGGACAGCAACAGTTAAGATAAACGTGTATGTTGTAGTTTACAGGGATCAGAAAATTATACTTCAATTATTTCAAGATGTACATGAAAGCAATAAGGTTTCCCTGGTAGAAACAAATTGTTTTGTTTTATGTTCTTGATCTTTCACTTTCTATTAAAACCAAGTCGGTTTCTAAAAGGTGAGTGATATTGATTAAACAAATGGATTAAAAGGGTGTTGAGCGAATCATTCATCCAAGGATGAAGCAATCCCAATATATAAGTTCAGTAAGCATTGATCTTTCAGCCAACCTATGGGTTTTGGCACTAGATAGCCAAATAATTCATTTCAAACAATAAGCAACTAACTACATAAACTGTATGGTTGCTTAGTCTGAAATCATTCTGCTCAGACAGATGGTGCCTTAGGTAACAAACATAAACGATATGGCTTATAGGAAAAGGAAAGGACTTTGTCTGGATCATCATATTCTTGGCAGAGTGCTATTATTGAAGATTAATTAGGCTGCTGAGGAGCAGCTGTGTGAGTAAGGGCAGCAAACTGCAGCCAAAGACCCCAGTAAACATAATCATGGTTAACAAAGCTCATTATTCTCATTTCCTGTGTCTGTGTGTGTGTGTGTGGCTTTGAGTCAGCCTTGATTTCTGGTGATTGTCTGGGCAAGTCTCTGCAATTGTCTTGGCAAATATTTTGGACATGGCTTGGCTTGCCTTCTTTGCAGGGCTAAAAGAGTGACTGGCTCAAAGCCATCATCTGGATTTGTGCCTAAAGCAAGAATAAAACTCACCGTCTCTTGGCTTCTAGTCTGATGCTTTAAACCACTATACCAAACTGGCTCTCTTCACATTTTCTAGGTAATGCTTAAAAATAAAGGGTAACTAAGTTGTAGAATTTCTGCAACTTCTCTGAACAATTACAAAGGCATGGTATGAAGTGGGGACCCCTGAATTTGACTTGACTGTCTCCCAAGTCAACTTAAAAACTTTGGGAAGAACAAGTCAGTCTTCTTGTTTGAAAACAACTGTGCTCCTGTTAATTTTCCTCCTCCTGCTGTCATGTGTCCAAACCAGTTGATGTGAGTTATGTCTTGTATACGGTATATGAAACATATTCATGGATCAATAGATCCGTCATTGTCTGCAGGCTGTGATGACAACCAAGGTCAGCAAGGATAATTTTTATCAGTGGCAGTTGAGTTATCACTGCAGTCCTTTCAGGAAACTGATAGCTGTGATCCATACCCTACATTCACTTGTTGGGGTTCCTGCAAGGCAGCTGCATAGCCTTGCAGTTGAAGATGACCCAAAAGGTTCAACTGATGAAGAATATAATTTGTCACAATTTTAACTAATAGCTGCTGCTTATTATGCAAGCTTTGGAGGGAACTGTCCCATGTCAGCTTTTAGCATCTTTTTCTGAAGGCTTTTTCTTTATCGGAGGCTACATGATTATCCTTTCACCATCTATGGTTCTAAAGACACCTGCCTGATGCCTGTATTACAATTTTTATTTATTACCAGATTTAATATTTTTAAGATGCTATATTTGTTATATTGGGATTGCCCTGAAATGCAGAATGAAAGCGAATGTATTTACATATAAGTATTTAAAATAAAATAAACAAACAACTGAACAAACCGACTGGAATTATGAGCTATACCTTACATATCACATTCTTTACATATTCACATAATAAATATGTAATGGTATTTCATTGACATGCAAATGTTTAAATATTAAAAAGTATAGTTTTATCTAATTGGAATATAATTCTAATAAGGGGAAAGTCTTGTGGTTTATATTAGACTATTGGTTATTCTCATCATAAAGGGATTTCAACCAACTTCATCCACTTCTTCCAAATAGTCACACCGCAGTAAACATTTTCAAGTGTCATGAGCTGTGTTTCAACTGAGACTAATGGCTGCCTTAGCCCCAGATCTATAGCATTTCTTTTAAAATATATTTTAGTATGGGTCAGATTAATCTGTGTCAATCGTTAAAAGTCTTATCTGGCAAATAAGAAAATTACCTATGTTCATAAGCAGTCCATTCATAACTGTGGTATGATCTGGCTTCAAAGTATTATTATCTTGATTAATAAACTCAAGACTGTCTTGAAGCCTATAGGAAAAAAAGAAAGAAAACAATCTTGTGCTATGATGTTTGCATTTCGTTATCAGTCGTGTCTTACCTTCCTTTCCCCTTTTCCCCACCCGCACCCTTATGGCTTCTGAGAATGAAAGAGGAATCCTTAGAGGAAAAAAGGGAACTAGCAAGAGACAATCTAGTCTCCTGAAGAAACCAAAAGCACCAGTCTCTGTCACTTCCTAATGATCACATGTACTCACGTGTTTAAACTTCCATAAATACTGCTTCCCGTTCGAGCTGTAAAAACTTTGCTCAGCATAAGCTGTGGAGGAGAGCTGTGAAGCCAAGAAAATAGGAATGAAAAAATGCCCTCACCAAACAGCAATCCCCATTCATCAGGGCACTAGAGTCATAGTCTCTCTAAGGCGGTGCTTCTCAACTTCAGCAACTTTTAAGAGGTGTGGATTTCAACTCCCAGAATTCTCCAGCAGGGATAATGGGTAGGGGATTCTGGGAGTTGAAGTCCACACCTCTTGAAAGTTGCTGCGGTTGAGAAACACTGTTTTAAAGTAATAAATTCTATTAAATTTGTTAATAAATGAATACTGCAAAACATTCCCCAAAAATGTTGTTGGCTAAAGAAAAAAATAATTTATTTCATTATATTAAAATAGAATTCATTTGCTTTTTTCCCATGTCAGCTAATCATCATAAACATATATCAGTGTTAGGCCTACTAAACACCATAAGCCAACAATCCTGCCCTGAATTTTAAGAAAGAAACATTCATGCGATAATACTTTTTAAGAGCCTTATTTCCAGAAAGCTTATTGTAAAGTTCAATTTTATTCTATAAAATTATTGCAGGATCCAATCAGGATCAGTCACTGGGACCAGAGGTTTTGTCCTCCAAGCTTTCAGATTCGTGCTGGAGCCCATCTTCAGGGAACTTCTATCTATAAAATTATTTGTAATTTCCTAAATATATGGGTCTACTATTGCTCTTAAATCCCATCAGAATCAATCTTCTGCAGACTCAACCCGTCCCATGAACGAGCTTAACAGATGGCAGAATTATTTTTTTCTGTAACAATTATATATTCCATGTTTTTCCACAACTGAAGGACAACTAGGGTAATAATGGAACAGCATGTCTATTTGTGAGCTGTGGGATTCTGGCTTTAAATGAATACAGATGAAAAGCACATAAAGTAACTAGCTGGGGATAAGCGTATCAAAACCACATAATTAATATTATTCTGCCAATACTCAACAACATAAAATTATATAAAGAAGTACTTGACTACAGCAGGGGTGACTGAGGGCTTTGATGTCATTAAGGGAATGAAAGCTGAAAAATAGATAGGGTCACCTGAGAGGGTCTTAGTAAGAGTTTTGGAAAGTTTAGGCCATTTTTAAATAATTACGTGCTTAGGATTTACACTCCATATTTCAAATTTCCCACCTCATATTTCCCACAACATCCAATTGTGTTGTCCATTTTCAGTAATCACGATCAATTTGGGTTTCTGGGCTAAAAAACGCCTCTGGAACATCATGCACACCTGACTGTCCATCTCTGTTCCACTACTGGCACACTATACAGAGTCTAATACACACAGTTATTGAATTTACCATAAATCCCTGATAAAAACTGAAGGGTAGGAAATATGTTTCATTAGGAGGAAATATGTTTCATTAGGAGGATGTATGGGTTACCCCAGTTTTGAATATGGGATACAGAATCCAACCCACCCACCCCGAAACCCCAGAGGGATCACATTTCTTCTCCCCACACTGTCATTTCTATATTATCTTCATACTACAAGAGTTAATACTACCCCGGAAGCCTGGTTGCAACGTGAAATGAGATTCCAACTTCTGGAGAGAAGTCCAGGAAGAAATATATATATATATATATATATATATATATAACAAAAAAGAATCTTTACCGAATCTGATGGATTTTTAAAGTTGAACCCTTGTAGCTCATAGCCACAGAACCAAACATCATCTCCCCAAGCATGTTGGCATCTGAAGAACATCGAGAGCCCTGAAAAAAAGACACTGCTAATAGTTATGTTGCACAGTGATCATTTTTAAAGCATTCTTCAGGTAGGGCAATGAAGGAACATCACAACTATAAATGCATTCCAGAAAAGACGAGTGCATGTGTTACACACACACATAAACCTCATCCTAAGGACCAAGACGTTTATGCGGGTTCATGTTGGCTCTTCAGATTCATAGATCTAAATGTTGCTGTAGATGGCAGCTGTTCCTCGTGCTGTAAATAATCTTTGGGCAGAATCAAAATCTTCTGCACCTGCTGCTGCTCTCCACACATTAACTGTTGTGATTAGATGGCAGGTGTGGATGCCAAGGGCTCCAACATATGTGATGCAAAATGAATGGGATCACATCACACATGTGGCAGGGCCAAGATTTTATTCAGCGTTTGAACATGTGAACAGGCTTTGTTTTCAGGGTTTTTTTTCCCCTTTCGCTTTCCCTTGTTTTGCACTAAGCCTGCTTGAGGGCTTACACTGCAATTTTCAGACTTAGCACTTCAATAGAGGAGGAAGAGACGCTCCTGACATCTGACCAGAGGGGACTTCTAATGCCACACGCAGCCCCAGAGTAACGAACTGTTCACCCCTATCTTATGGCTTGCCTTGCAGGACATCATGTGCCTCAAAAGCCTGATCAGCTGTCAGTTTTCCTCTTTGCTTATCTTGAGCAAATACTCCAGGCACATGGACTTTGATACTCTCTTGGTATTTGGCCATTCTGTCTTAAAGGATGTAATTTGATTTGATGGGAGAGGTGCATATTGGAACTAAATCCTGTGAGAAAAATAACAAACCCAGCGTAACATAATAGTCTATTGCCCCATAGATATTTCTGCCTGTGGATTTAAACCGGTAATACAAAATGCACAACTCTTTGAATAGCTTAGTTCACTATATTGTATCTGCTTTTAACATGACTGCAGCAGCTTCTGCACTCAAGGGCTTCGAATTTCACACACTTTCCATACCTAGTGTCAGAGCATTAAAGTTGTTAGGCAGTAATCACATATGTCACATTACAAGATTTTGTACCATAATGGGTGAAATATTTCTAAGTATCCATGTGCCTGACAGGAAAGAAAATTATTTTAATGGTAAACAAGATTCTAGGTTAATTTTCCATCATGACTATAATAGTTATTTATGTCAATTGCAATCAAAACTGCCATTTACACCAAATTGTAAAATCAAATATAATAAGATGAATTGACAAAATGTAAAACAAAATAAGCTTGTATTTGGATATTCTATATAAATGGCGTGTGAAGTTTTTAACACATTATTTAAGACTAAATTTAGGAGCTTTGAAGAACATATTTAAGCTATAAAAAGATTTTCAGGAAAAAAAAAATCAGAACTAAAAACACCCCCAAATAATGGTTTGATAAATCCTTAGGCATTAAGCTAGAAAACATGCTAGATTTTTCTCCTTTCTGGAAAAAAACCCAGATGATTGGAAAAAAAGTGGATTTACATGGATTACTATAAAACCTTTCTTATAGAACATGAGTGTCAAACTCACGTCATCACATCGTTGTCGCGTGACGTGTAATGACTTAGTTAAACCGGGGATAGACGTGGCCAACACGTGACACATCCGGCCCATGGACCGTGAGTTTGACACCCCTGTTAGAGAAGCTATGCATCCGATGGTGCACTTCATCTGTGTCAGCCTTGGAGGTTAATTGCTGGGCCTCTGCAGGCTGCCACATCATTAGAATTAGAAATTTTCTCATGGGAAGAAAGGGGTTGTAGTCAC
>JANHFL010006687.1:130429-144708 GCA_032468155.1 Oxyrhabdium leporinum | reverse complement strand
AAAAGAATTAAATTTTTGGCTGTGACCCGTTTAAAAATTTTTACAAAATTTTTTAAATATTAAAAACCCCGTTTAAAATTAATTAAAAAAACTTTAAAAACCCTTCAGTCAGGAAAGGCTTTTAGACTCCTGCAAGACTGATTTTAGCTATTTTTCTACGACAGACAAAATATGGATGAACAAATTTATAATAATTTATATTGGCTGCCACATATTAATATCTCTGCCATTGCTTTTATCCCATGACTGTTCTATACAGTGAGAAATAGCCAATTAATGTACATTGAAAAAAGACCCATTGTCAATCCATCCATGTTGTTCCTTCATACATCTTATCATCATGGCATAGGTGTAGATCATGAGAAAACACATTGCCTATTACCTCTTTGTCATTCCGTTGTAGTATGGGGAAAAAAATGATCCCCCTCCATTAATAGGCTGGACTGGGATAGGAGAAGTTTTATTAATGAAGTTTGCTCTGCTACATAAATGTTAATATACTATCACAAATGTCTAATTATGATGGCTGTTGGAATCTCTGATTCCAGAGACACTAGATCCCTGAAGATCAGTGGCTGGTGGAGAGTAGTAGGAAAAAGCTTTGCCTGTAAACTTAAGCAATCTTATTGTCATTTAGTAACATGTATATTATGTCCTACAACTTTTGACAACTAAAAACCCCATGTCCATTCTACATTTTACAGATTAACTTTGCAAACTGCACAACATTTATTTGTGAAAAAATCAAATTCCATTGTGTTAGTCATTTACATGCAGTTCCTTGTATTTACATTAACTATTCCCTCTGCATCTCTTAAAGTATGTATGTGGTCTGCCTCTTTAATTCTGGATGCAGCACATTCATTGAATATGGGACTACTTGGCAGAAAGCACCGACTGAGACAGAATTCCTTTAAAACAAATTCTCTGAAATGGAAGTTAAATGAGGTATAAGAAGCTGCAAAATGTTATTCTTATTTTCTATTCTAAGAACAGAATTCAACATAATCCCCGTTCTTTCTTCACCAGCCCATACATTTGCCCTTGATGAAGAGATTTTTTTAAAAAAATAAAAACTACTATTACAAAGTACAAAAGTACAATACAAAGAAAGATATTGTGTATTTGAGACCGAAATACAAGGTGTAAATGATAAAATGGGGAGGCTAACATTTTCTTAGCAAAGTTTTGCTAAGAGATCAGGTCCACCACTGGCATCAGTCAAGAAGTCCTCCAGAATGTGTCATGTTAGGATCAGACAGTCTTAATCAGAGAACTACTCCACTACAAAGAATAGAAAGAGTCAACTCTATTTTAGGAAGGCTTAATAGAAAATACTTCTCTCAGCACAAGGTGAGATGACAGAAATACATCAGTCAGATGACTGGCTCTGCTAGTAGCCAAAACCTCTCTTAAAGTGTAACTCAGGTTCAGTGAATGCCAGTTCATAACCCTTTTAAAGTGACAGCAAGCAAACATATATCATTTAACATGTTCCAACTACTTTCCATAAAATGAACCCTATTGTACAAGCCTTTCAAATATTTAAAATAAAGCAAGCATGCTGCTTGTCAAGCCAGCATCCTAACTCCTCCAGCCTCCATGCCCCTTTCCACAATAAAGTTTTAGAGTATGCATATTTTAAAAAGCTAAATTTATTTCTACAAGCCTCACTTCCAAATAAACATAGACTGTGAAATTGGTTGTAGAACTGTTTGTCCACTAGCCATTATTCTTCATCATTAATGTTCAGTTCACTGGACAACACCCATTCTTCAGGTAACTGTCTTATTCCAGTCTCAAATGATATTGTATTGGACAATCTAACCTTTTATATTGGACAATTACCAAAAAAGTTCTTCTTGGCTCAGAACTCTCTGCCCAAATCCCCAGCCACTTCTAACAATTTTAGCACAATTCAAAGGACTCTCACCTGAAATTTTGGACAGTGTTCTTTTGTTTCAGTAGAAGAAGAGGAGGAATTGATTGAACTGTCCAAAGAAGATGAACTATCTCCTCCAGGTTTGAGCTGGCAACATTTTCCAAAGACTTTCACTGGTGCATCACTGCAGAGCTTCTGATGGAGGAAAAAGATGCAATTGCCACATTATACTTAACAATCTCCAGAGCATTGTTTAACTAATACCTCCCACATACAGTGATAACCAGGAAATTTCATATTAACAAAAGCATTTCAATATTAAAGAAATAGAGATCATTAACTAAGATGCGCATTCAGTAGGTTTTACTTGTTTACCATGATATGATTATTGTACAGCAGGGGTGTCAAACTCACGGCATCACATTGTCTTCACGTGATGTATTGTGACTTTTTTCCCCTTCGCTAAAATGGGGGTGTGTGTAGCCAGCGTGTGACATGTCCGGCCCGTGGGCTGTGAGTTTGACACCCCTGTTCTACAGGGACACCAGAAATGCACCTTCTCTCTAGCCATGCCTGCCCTCTTGAAGAAGGTTCCTCCCAAGACCCAGATGGTCTCCATTCTGCTGTTGTTTAAAATAACTTTAATTGGCTTCTTTAATTAAGAATGAGCCCTTCACCCTGGTGTTTTGCAAGGGACAATGAGATCCTCGCTTGCTATCTTTTATCTTTATCTTTTATTTATTTATTGTAACTTCTTTTTAATTGCTGTGAGCCACTCAAGTTATTGACAGTCAGATGGCATACAAGTTTAATAAATTATTATGGTTCATCACATAGTCAGCCAGATGTTTAAATTGAATTTGGCATTTTTATCCACCTATCCAGTTCTTCCCAAGGACCTGGGATAAGCAAATATTGTTTTAAGGTGTTAAAGGTATTGTTGCAGAATGTAACCTGTTGCAAGTAAAGCTGCCTTTTGCAATTGGCTGATGTTCATTTTGTCAACCCTGATTGCATTCAAGTGATGCTCCATATGTTTTGGGATGGCACTAAAGTGCCTATTACTATTGGTATTATCTTTGCTTTCTTTTACCATAGTTTCTACTTCTATTTGCTGGTTTTGTATTTTGTGATTTTTCTCCATTATTTTATTATTGGAACAAAATTTGAAAAGTAACACATTACAGCTGAGGAATACTTCAAGTTCAGTTTTGAAGATGGATAGGAACACAATTTTTTTATCTATTGGAACTCATTAAAATAGCTGTATCTTTTTCCAGGATGTTTTGATAACATATACATCTAGTTTAAATGAGTTGCCAATAACTATTGCATTTGTGCTCCAGTACATTTTAAAATACTTCTTCTAAATTAAATCCAAAATACTACATGCATATTGACATATATTAACATTTTCTGGTTTTAAAAGCAGAACTACCTTAAAGGAGACTATCTTAAAGGAAAAACAATGTTCATTCTATATCACAGGTTACAAGACTTTTTGCCATCATACCTCTTTTTAGTATGATCTTAATGTCCACACCTTTCCTAAAAATTCAAACACTAAAATAAATACAACTGGAGAATAAAAACAATACAACAAAACTTCGGCAAAATGGATTTATTGTAACAGTATAATTAAAACATTCTTCCCTTGAATCTGTCTGTACCTCTCTAAAAACACCTCCGACTTGGGAAATCATGTTCTATCTGATTTCATAGATACTGTACTAGACACTTTTTGATCCATTTATTTTAAATATAGTCTACAAACATAATTCAGTTCTGCCATTACAACTGGCAACAAATATGGCAGCCAAGAGCAATTTGCAAGCATGTCTTTTCAACTGCTGAAGTTGATATCAGAGTTACGTTCCCATTTGTTTCATTCTAGTCTTTATCATACAAAGGCTTTTTTTAAATAACAACAACAATTATGGCCACCAAGTGAATGTTCTCTGTGTATTCTGATAGAATTAATCCCACTCCCCCAAATATTTACTGTCTTCTCCAAGAGCTTCCCCACCAAACTGTAATTTTAAAAAATGTCAGAAGAGCAGTGATACTTAATAGACATGAAATAATCATAGTGCATCAAATTCAGCATTGATTATTTTATCCTGATCTTTTTCTAACGTATTCCCCAACTTAATATTCAAAGCCACAAAAGGATCTTAGCCCTCCCATAAAGTTAATAAGCCTGGTTTAAGAGACTGGGAGGAAAACCAAAGATCCCATAATCTAATGCAAATTCTATCTACGGGTAGTTCTTGTTTAGCTATTTATGACCAATCTTCGCATTTATGACCTCCACAGGTCTGTAAAGCAAAGAAAGTCGAAGTAGGATCAAAAGCAGAGTTGTGATTTTGCTTAGTGACTGCTTTGCTTAACAACTAAGTTGCCAGTCCAACTATGGTCACTAAATATGGATTTCCTGTGTGCGGTCAACGAACTTCTTAATCCTTAAGCTTTTGGCAGAAACGGTTCCAGCATTAAGCAAACAGATGCTGAACAGGCAGAAAGTAGCAATGAAGTGCTACAGGTTGTCATTCAGCCCCACAAACAACTCTCAGTGGGGTGTCCCACTGCATGTGCTGAAGTGAAATTTAACTACCATATTGTCTTTCATTTTGACCAACAAGTATCTTGGCTTGTCCCTAAATTCAAGCCAGCAGTTTTTAAGACAGTAAATGATACCAGCAAGGAAGATGATATGCAGGCTTCCCTATTCCTTGAAATGGAGAAGATATATAGAAACATGAGAAAACCCAGTTCCCAGCCAGGCATTAAAAAAATGAGCTTTCATTCTGAAGAGATCTGACATTTCCACAAAGTTTGGGATCAGAGCTGATTTTTTAAAACAAGTCTTCAATGAAAATGATTCACAGAAATTCAGACTGTATTTAAAACAGTGGAAGTGCAGCTACAATTAATCAGAGATTCTTCTCCCGATAATAACATTTGCAAAGGAAAACTTTATTGGGGTGGAAGGAAATAAATCAATAAGTAATTTTTTAATGTATGGATTTTAATTCCCCAAGAAGTTGTTACTAAAACTCAGGTGGAAGACCTGTATCAGAGAATATTAGGAAGAAGCCCTGGGATTTTCGGCTTTTGTGCTGTCAAATTCAGTTGAGAGTTAGAAATTATCAAGGCCAGCTTTTTAGAGCCCTAAACTATAGTATTATTACAGAGAGAAACAGACACCGATTTTATGAAGGAAAAATAAACCATTATTCAAAATCCACCCTTCTAATTTCTACCACCTTCAAAGCTACCTTCTTACAACACTTTTCTCATTCTTTAATTGGAGGCAAAGCTAAATATTATTGGGGAATTTAGTCCCATAGTTTAAGAAGTGCAGAACAAGCTGATTCAAAGCCAGTTTTTTTTTCCCAGAGCTAGAATTTAAGGTTGCACTACTTCTCCCAAGAACAACCTCTTATTATGACAGGCCGATGATTAAAAGGACAAAGCTGAACTCGTGCACTGTTAGAATTGCTACTGGCTTCAGTTTTTTTTGGCATGCAACAGCTAAAAACATGTGAATAGCTATCATATGATTTTACTAGGAACCCATGAACTAGAATTGCATTTTATCTCTGACAAACAACAGCGTCTTCGACCAGGTTCTGCATCATGTGATAAAACCACACTGAATCTAAGAGTTACAGCATAAGTTCAGGCAAGTCACACTGTAGCATTCAGCCGATATTGAAGGTTTGCTTAATCATGCTTGGTTGCAAGCGGGCATATTTCAATGTGAAAAAAAGGAAAAGAACTTAACCTGGAATGATAGAACATATTTCCCAAATCATACATTTCCAAGCTTAACCTAGCAAATCTACAGTATATATGAACTGCCTTTAAAAAAAAGTGATCCTACATATCAGTTTGCTACAAAGCTCTCCCTGAGCACTGTATCTTGAATGCAAGTTTCTTGCCCGAAAATACTGGGAAATGTTATATCTTTGGCCTTTACAGTGGAATGCAATGAACCTCAGAATCCCCATAGGTAAAGAGAGGTCAGATGGTCACCGTCTTTTGCATGCCATCTGTCAGCAGCTTGCCAGAGAGCCAACCATACCGAAAATGTGGAAGCAAGACAAATTTTAGAACATGCAAATTTAGAACCAAGCATATGCTCAAAATCAACTCTCTGGACATCTGGATCAAATATCTGAGATGCTCCCCCCCCCTTTTTTTTTTCTTTGCAAAGTTTTCAATTCTAAATGTCAATGAAATACAAGATGCAACGAATTGCCAGGAATTGGCTGTTTGCTGCTTCAAACACAGCTCGAGCTATGTTTCCAAAATTATAAGGAAATTAATGACTAAATATTACATATAAAGAAAACTGGAATTTCTGCTCCTAAACAAACATATAAGCATAAGAAGACGCCACAATAGGTACCATACTGCTATGTCCACTGAAACCATGAGGCAAGTAAACAGTGATTTGAACTGGAATTAACACAAGTTTTCTCAATATTGCAGGATCCAATCTGAGTTGGTCACCAAGACCAAAGATTTAGTCTTCCAAGGTTTCCGACTTGTTCTGGAACCCATCCTCAGGTTTTTTAGGATGGGCTTCAAGCATGAGTCTGAAAGCTTGGAAGACTAAATTTCTGGTCCCGATGACTGACTCAAATTGGATCCTGCAACATCATCCTGGGACATGTATATTTGCCTTCATTTGTTTCTCAATATTGAAATGAAATCCACTGTGCTACTTCAGCTTCTACTGTGAAGATCTCAATGATCATGAGATGCTGCTGCCATGTGGAGATACAGAAGTCAAACAGACATAAGAGATGTGGGGTTTTTTTCATTCCAGATATGTTTGGACTTCACTTCCAGAATTCCAAAACAGGATAGAAGAGCTCTAAGAGAATTTGAGTAGTTTTAATTCCATATTCTGAATAATGTCGAGTTAGGGGCTGAAATATTCAAACTGAAATTTCACTTCTTACTATCACATATCTCATTTTCAGACAAATCGCTTAAAATTCATTTAAGAATTAGAATTAGCACAGAACAGAACAGAATAACAGAGTTGGAAGGGACCTTGGAGGTCTTCTAGTCCAACCCCCTGCTTAGGCAGGAAACCCTAGACCACTTCAGACAAATAGTTATCCAATCTCTTCTTAAAAACTTCCAGTGTTGGGGCATTTACAACTTCTGGAGGCAAGTTGTTCCACTGATTAATTCATTTAAGAGATCACATTATTAGTCCTATCATATTATCCACAAACTGTTCCCAAACTACTTGGAATTTGAATGAATTTATTGAGTTTGGACTGTGACTCATCTATCAATACAGGATGCAATTGGGTTTTAAATACTATTAAAACGCTGCCTCGTTCAAAGAGGACTAACTACAGGTACATATAGCTCCCTACACCAACTCAGGAATGTCCTCTTCTAAATCACAATTTTTAAAGCGCTCCTCTTTCTGTATGAGTGACCTGAAGCACATGGAAATCCATGGAGTTTCTATACTGTTTAATTATACGAAAGCAATTGAAAGGGAAGGCATAGGTATCCCCTTCATAATCAAGTCACTTGAATGATGAAAAACAGAAATTCCCAAGCTCATATTCTGTATGCCATGGTCATCACCAGATTGGACTCACTGATCTCTGCTGCCCAACAGAGCTTTAGCTAATCAAGGATTTCATGTCACATTTTGAGCCTTAATCACATCCATGCCACATGCAGCATTCCCTGTTAATGATAATAATTAAACTGGTCAATTTTGGAGCATTTTGACCAAGGTATCACAGGCTCATCCAAGCCAAGTTTTTACCCCAGACACATTCACGCTATTTTATGCAAGATAGTATTTCTAAACTGGAAACTTCTTTGTAGCCAACATACTGTTGCCCACACTCACCAAAAATGTGGTACATGCACTTATACACACTATGCAACAATTATGAACAAGCAAAACAAAAACAAAAAAAGTCCTTGTAAACAAAAAAGTTGTCATGCAGAATTTCTCAGTCCATTAGAAACAATGGACTACTTTCACATAAACTCACATTTTAAAAGAGCAGAGTTTGATATTTTTATGAGGGACAGAGGGAGTATGCAAGAGAGATTTTCAAATGGAACATTGTTCAAGCATGCACCTGCATAAAAAATGGTAAGTCAAGGTTTTTACAAGGTTTTTCTTTCATCTATATAAACATTACAATATTTGGCACACACATTGAATACATCTGTATAGTATTTTTCTTTAAAATTACAAATGTATGCATCTTTCATGCATATGTTGAATTTCCTTTCAGAATGTAACATATTGCCAACAAATTTAGCACGGGGACAATTTAGCACTGGGACAAAAGCTAGTTTAGTGTTCACCCCAAAAACCCCAACAACAATTAAATGTTATTTAAAACCTTAAAACACACATTTTCAGAACTGGCTTTCATGAAAATATTGTATGATCACAATCATGGTTTTTGTTACCCTCACTGCAGAATTTCTCCAATTACTCACTAGTCACAGTGATTACAAAGATTTGAGTTTTTCTAGCAGAGTGAAATTCATGGCAGGAATGTGCTGGTTGCACAAATGTGACATGAATACACATCAACTCCATTAAACTCAGGTCCTCCTAACTTTGAAGGGTGAACACTTCTTTGTGTCCAAGAGAAAAACAGACAAAATGCAGGTGACAGGAGGAGACAGGCTTATTTACACTCTCACCTCTACTACAAGGCAATTGCAAGATAATAAAAATAACAATGATGTCAGGATCACAATGAAATTAAGTGGACACACCGCAGGCAAAGCAAACAAATATGGAGAACATTCCATTGAAGATAGTAGACTTTTCAGGGCTGTCACCATCTTCTCAGAAGTGCATGTAATTCATTAAGATATATTCCCCAGTTAGTCTAGTACAGGAACAATGATATTCTTGATTTTCTCCTTTCACTGTGGCTTGAGAAGAGAGATATTGTCTTACATTCCTTGAAAGAAAGCCCAATACTGTAGTGCTATAGGGTAAGGAAGTCTTTGCCTTTTGGACTCTACTGTTTTGGAAGCATTTTAGATGAACTTTTGAAACTACCATCGGCTCGCGACTGCAGATTTATTGTAGTATCATATGATACAGTCCACGGTTCTTTATTTCTTTGCCTTCCAATTTCTTTTTCTTTCTGGTTATGATTTTATGCTTCTTAGTCATATGTCATCTTGAATCATAGAAATGCTGGACTTTACCAACCAACTAAAAATAAATAAGCAAGGTAAATACACATAGCATAGCATATCCTTGATTGCTTTTACACCGGATAAAACCGGAAGTTGCTCTCTGCTTATCAAATCAAACCTTTATTACGATCAAGGAACAGCATAAGGAGGGTGGGGTGCCCTCAATTAAAAAGCATAAAAACACATCTAAAGTCTAAAAATAATAATTATTAAAAATTAGAAAATATAAAATAAACACGCACATCCACATATTCACATTTTTTTAAAAATCTAAAAGAAGAGGTACAGTAGGAGCATTAGATGGTCGTAGGAGAGCACAAAATGTTATTATGGGACAGACTAGATCTATAGCAATAGAGCGCCCTGTAGAATGATGAATTACTGTAGATATTCATTAAGACTGGTTTATGGAACAGGTCATTTTTTGGTGGATCTTGAGTGCTGCTGTATAGAATTCAGCAAAATTTTATGTTGTAGCAGGGTTAGTATCTGAGAGCTGCAAAGAGGTACAAAATTATCATGTGTGCCCTGTATATTTATGCAGTAATGGTGAGATGGAGGTTAGTACAAATGTCTTTTAATGCTGGCACAGGAGAGGTACATGCTCTATTGTCTCTGAGTGTCCAGAGTCGCAGCAGCATTATCTCCAGGTAGGGGACCTTCCTGTATTTGCCCTCCGATGGTTAGGTACTTTGAGATTGTTTAAATATGCCATAGAAGGGGCAGATACTTGTTGTGTCCACTGGCAATACAGTTTGGAAACTGGCTAATTACAGTTGGTGCTCTGTGCGTGCTACACACTGTTTAATGAGTGTTTCGGTTTGATCATATCCCATGCTAAGTAGAAGACCTGGAGAAAGCCCAAAGATGAGATTTTAATTCATATTGTTTTTCCCCATGTGGATTGTAAATCATCTCTCATAGTTAGTAGGGCAAGGAGAGTGCTGCAAGAATGTAGTGACCATCTCTTCTTTTAAGGATGGCAGACGAGCTCCTCTGTGCATTTTCAGCAATAGCGACATAGTCACCATGACTATTTCCTGCTGTTAGCAGAATGAAGACTTCCAGATATTTGAAATAGGAGACCTGCTAATCTTGTGGCTATCTGTGCTCTAGGAGTGGCTTTTAGGACTTTTAGCAAATATCGTGGTCTTGGTTTTCTGATAATTCTACTGGCCATAACACTTCATTCTAATATTTAAAACATTTAAATATTTAAAACACACACACAAGCAACTTTCACCCATTTCCAAAATGCTAGTTGACTGTCTTCCATCGCCTTTCTCTAAAGCTGATCCAATTTCTCTGAATCCTTCTTAAAATGTGTGTTGCCTAAATCTGGCCACAGTACTCAAGTCTGGACATAGCAGAACAGAAGAGAACAGTTACCTCCTGTGATATGCAAGTTGTATTTCTGCTGATACTCTCTAAGATAACATTTCTCTGTAATCATATCAGATTTCTGGCTCATATAGAATTTGCAATCAATTGCTATGCCAAGGTATTTCTCACAAGTACTACTAAAGCTAGGTTTCTGTCATCTTACATCTCTACTCTTAATTTCCGTTTAATAAGAGAAGAACTTCACATTTGTCTTTGTTAAATTTTGTTCTATTTCTTTCAGCTCATTTTTCAATACAATTAGGCACCTCTAAATTGAAACAAAACCTACCAAAGTTACTTTGAATTTTACTTTGGTCTAGCTAACCCACCCAACTTTGTGTCATCTACAAATCTGATAACATTTCCTTCTACTTTATTATAGAAATCATATATGAAACTGTTGAGGAACAAAGGACACAGAACTGATCTCTGTGATCTCTCTATTTCTCTCCAAATAGTTAAATAATTTATTAATGATTGACAGGTATCCTTGAAACATTCTGAGATGCATAGCACTCATTCCAAATCTGAAACAGTGTGACTTCTATCTTGCAGTTATTACTTAGAAGCAAATACTAAGAAACCCAAGTTTAATCACACAGTATGTTCAGTATTAATGTACTCAGTACTGATATGTCACACAAGCATCCAACAGCACCATTTCTATTTTGACTCTCAAAACTGGAACACAAGTGATGACTCTGGAAAAGATCTGAATTATGTAAACATCTGTGGTCATAAATCACCTTTTAAAATTTAATTTATAGTGAGCTACTTTTGGCATGAGTCAAAAATTTAAAAAGTACATCACATGGTTTCTCTGGCATGGAAGTGTTCTTTTTATCAGAGCTGCTTTTAAATGTCCATACATGGAAGTATTTTGTCTTGCTTTGTCATAACTAAGGTGGACTTTCTTATATGATAACATGTCCCACCAAGCAAGACATTTCAGCCTAGTAGGAGTTAAGAAGAGGGCAACGCTTTGTTGACTGGGGAAAGAAATTAAACTGTGCTCCAAAAATCTCTTCTGTCTTGCTGATGAACAATTCCAAGCATAGCTGTGTTTAATACCAAATGCAGCAAACTCTCCTTAAAAAGGTAATATAAAATAGTGAGTATGTGGGGGTCAAAAAGCAAAGGCATGAAATTCTAAAATTCAATTAACAGGTGATCTTTTCACAGCAAGAAAACATTTGCCCCACACATTGTGTTATTTCAAAGGGCAAAACTGTTGTGGGATGCTGATGGAACTTAGCATACTTTGTCAAGTGAAGGTTGGGAGATACTTGTCACTTAGCTAAGATATGTAATCAGAACATTTCTACTTCCTACCAGCAGATAATTCAACTTTCGTGGTCAGATATTGGCTTAGTTTTGTTAAAAAACTGATATAGATACAGATACAGATATATAGTCTTCATTTTCAGTATATAGCATTGCAGCTTAAAGAAATATAGTCAACAATCTGTATTTCTTAAATCTGTTTATGACCAAACAGTTAGCACAATGATTTAGGAATAGCAGTTAGTAGAACATGCCCTCAAAATTCCTATAGTACTTTTGATTTGAAAATTGGTGGGGAGAAACCTTGATGTTAACCAAAAAAGAACCTAAGAACCAATAAAGAAGTAGATTAAAAGGAGGAGAGTAGCATTACAGTTAAACCATTAAGGACAAGGGGCATTATAGGTAGCAGTACCAACTGACTTTTGCTGATCTCAAAAGAACTAAGCTGCATTGGACTTGATTAGTAGTAGGATGAGAGATTGCAAGGAAATTGCAGAGTTTTAGACTACATTGTCAAGAAGACAATGACAAATCACTTTATTACCTGGATAATTACCTGGAGTCAAACTGTATTCAAGATAGACAGTACCTAACCCTTAGTATATTAACCTTTAATGCCAATTTAGAACAATCACTGAAATGGTAATATATTGTGGTATTGTACAAAGCTTGCACATTCAAAAATGAAACGTTGAGAAGTCTTGCTATATTATATTCCCAGTTCAGACCACGACAAACTTCCTCCATACAAAACCATTCCAGGAACAATTTAGTGGGTTTTACATATTCCTAATGTGTGAATGCAATCATTTTTAAACATAGCAATAACAAACATTTACCTTAAAAGTGCAGTTACCAGTGCAAAGAATCGAATGTGAAAGCCTACATGGATTAAGCACATACAGTATTTGAAAAACAGTGTGCAAACTATATTAGGTTTTAATGAATTAGGTTGCTCACCGAGATTGACACATCTTCAGTTCTTCTCTTGGCACTGGAATCAAATAAAACATTTCGCCCTCTTCTTTCACAGTCCTGGTACACAATGAGTCGGATCTGACTTGGATTAAACTCCGGCAAAGGCCAGCTTTAAAAAGATAGGAAGGGAAAAAATATTTCACATTAGTTGTGGCTTCATTAAGTACATTACCCAAATATCTTTAGATATATTATCAAGAAGGGGTTATGTGATAGTGACAATCACAATGAATGACCCAAACAGGATATATCTTTTTGAACATTGGTGTAAACATGGATCAAACTTCATCGGTAACTTTAAATGATGCTTAAAACATTTCTTACAGTAATGTGGCATCACTCTTGTTAATCCACGGGGCAAAATACTATTGTAATACATGTATTAAAAGCAGAATTGTTATTAATAGAAAGAGCTAAGAGGATAGAGAGCTTCAAAAAGGTTTCTTGTTGGATCTTTTTGCCTTGCATCTTTTATAATAAATACTTTCCCACAAAGATGTTTTATGATCATAGAATTCCCACAGCTAACCCATTTGTTTTGTAATGATCAAGAGTGAACAGCACATCTCACTGAACTATCCCCCTTGTAAATCCCCTCCGAGAAAACACAGAAAAAAAAAACAGAGGTTCAGGCTAAAAACGCCAACGTAACTCCCTAAGCACTTTAGAGGCAAGGTTGTCTGCCATTCCAAGGAGGAAGTGTAATAGAAATGTATTGTAGCCTGAATCAAAGGGGGAAAAAACATAACATAGAAACGAAAGACAAGTATCCAATTTAATTCCCTTCCCAAAAAGGAAAGAAACAACAAAACTTAACCAATGCTTTGAACTGTTGCTTTACCCCATGAAGAATTCCATACATACAGTACTGTATGGCACATGGCATTCATTGGTTAGCTACCAAAGGGTGGCCCATTCCACTCTAAGCCATGGCTAAAGCCATTGAAAGGAGTAATGGGAAATTTCTGCCAGAGACAAGGAATGACCACTCCCAATTTCCCAACTCCAATCATAATGACAGATCCAAAGATATCATGTAAATAGTGGAATACTGTGCCCGATAATAACGGAATCACAGAATGAAAGTTTGGAAAAAAATCTTGAAGATCATTTAATTCAGCCCATGCAGGAATTCACTCGTATAGCATCCCTAAGAGATATCCATCTATAAACACCTCCAGTAAACGTGAGTCTTCTGCTTTCCAAGGCAGTCTGTTTAATTTTAAAGAGAGCTTATTGTTAGGATATTTTTCCCTGTTGCCTAACTAAAATCTACTTTAGGGCAACTTAACACCATGAATTCTAGTTCTAACTTCTAGAATGATTCTGAACAACTCTGTCCTATGTTCTCTCTGTCAATCCTTCAGTTATTTGAAGACAAGTCATGTCTTTTTCCAATTTTCTCTTGTGCTGGTTCAGAATATTCAATATTTCTAACCAATCCTGGCAAGCTGCTGCTGCTTCTTCTTCTTCTTCTTCTTCTTCTTCTTCTTCTTCTTCTTCTTCTTCTTCTTCTTCTTCTTCT
>JANHFL010006687.1:88255-113490 GCA_032468155.1 Oxyrhabdium leporinum | reverse complement strand
AAGAAAGAAAGAAAGAAAGAAAGAAAGAAAGAAAGAAAGAAAGAAAGAAAGAAAGAAAGAAAGAAAGAAAGAAATCAAAATAATAAAAATATAGCCAGTAAATAGAATTCTAAGCATAACATAACAACAAACCAAAGCAGTATTTCAGTGAGCCACAGACATTCCTAAGAACCTGCTAATTTAAAATGAATAAAGTGGACCATCATAACGGATGAAATTGTATTCTCTCCTCCCATCCCCAATTTCTGATACCAGAATTGAGGTAGCCCTGCTCCCTAGGATCAATTAAGGTAAAGAGACATCTGCTGGTGAGTCCAAACCAGTGCTTCTTTATTTATTCTCATTCCTATATCTCTTTATTAGATATCTGCAAACACAGATTTTCTACATGTCTTGAAATGGTATATAAATTCTAAATAAGGGAAAAGAACTTCATTTAAGGCCTCATTTGGACCCAAGCCACCTTCACTTCATTCCTGACCTCTAAAAATATCTACTTCAAAGAACCTCTGCTTCTGGATTTATGTTAATCTAATGCAAATGTATCTGCTAAACTGATATTGGCTTAAGAATGTGCCTCTTTCCCTACATATATTTGTCAAGAACTCCCCTAAATGATGGTTTGTCAAATTTCACTTCAGTGTGCATGGGAAATGAGAACATAAACATGCATGACCCTTTTGAGCCTGCAGAAGTATTACATCAAGCTTACTTGCATATAATTACTCTACAGAATCCCTATAGCAAGTGAAGAAATTGGACTGAATTCCATAAGGTATCTAGATTCCTGTTGATCATGCAAAAGTTCTGGAGTACACTGGCTGACCCAGCAGATGATAGGAGATACTTGAAGGCAAAGGTGACTATGTTTCCTGCTTGATCCTGTTTCCTATTAATTGCCCTGCTTCACCCACTGAAATTGCAGAAAATCCAGGCCTTCTACTTCTTCTGTGTGGAAGTACCCGATAGCTCCAGAAGATTAAAAAAACCCCATGCTGGATAGCAAGTAGCTACAGTACAACATGCTTCCTTATTATACTCTTACAATCCTTTAATAATGCTGTCATAACATCTATCTCCAGAGATTTGCACAGCTCCCAACCTACAAGAGTTCCAAAAGACTGTGAAAATATGGTTGTGCTTCAAGGCCTGGGATTACGTTGGTTGTTGAGCATCTGTGGATTTTTTTGTCATGTAACATGTGTTTGGTCCGGATACACGTTCTTCTCATTTTAATTGTGTTCCTTTCTTTTAATTATATAAGCCACTCAGAATTATTTGGGAATCAGGCAACCTATGAAATCAAGTCAAATAAAAAATTTACAGGACTATCACAAACCAGTAATCCTAAACACTGGTGGTGGTCTTGAATAGAAAATATACATTTAAGGTCATGCAGCTGTCTAGAGCATAGTATTTAAAGGATGAGCACTGCATGTATCTGAAATGTATCTGAAATCTAGACTGAACATCTAGTTGTCTTAGCATGATCCCTGGGCCAGAGAGACAGAAGAAATAGCTTAAGTGAGACAGTTCTCAGAGAATGCCACGCTGTGGCTATGTGGAAAATCTTCCTTTCGTTTCCCTTGTTTTAGCAAGAGTTTAAGTAGGAGCATGATAGCAGTCATCATTCCTGGCAACTTGCATACGGCAAAAGTTGCCACGATTGAAGAAAGCAACCTGTTTCTAGAATGGGAATTTATTTGACTGGGCATATTCAGTGGTCCAGTATGATCTACAGTAGCAAATTGCCTTGCCTGGGAAAGCCTGGGATAGGGCTAATGGAAATCTCTCAGAGCCTTCTTTGGCTGTACTTCCTAGCCGTATCATTGATTAAAGGACTGCCCTTGTGCCTAGGTGATAATTGAGAAGCAAATCAATCTCCAGACAAATGTCGGTCAGAGTTTGAAAGAGCCAGTGTTGGCAAGAAGATATCACAGGAAACCAAAGATGACAGTAGTTCTTCTATTTCACCTAGCACCAGCCAGCCAGAAGCCATGGACTGATTGCTAATTAATTTATTGTGGTAATAAATATGCTAACAATAGTAATAGCATTCTAATAATAACTGAAAATAAGGCTTAACAGTAGCTTTTTTTTATAAAGTTCATTTAAAAAAATAACCAAAGTAATTAACTTTCTAGTTTAATCAAGGGCACACTGAAAAATATTTTTTTAAAAAAAACAACAAATGGCAGTTCTATCCCGTTACAACTCATTCTAACCAGAGGTGAGATTCTGCTGGTTCGGGGAAACAGCTACCTCCGATGATCAGCTGGCAGCGAACCAGTTTGCTCTGACAATCAGGTGAGCCCGCCCACTTGCCCCTTCGCTTTACTTACCTACATCCTCTCAGCTGATTTGTGCTGCAGAGCGGGTTGCCGCCTGAGCTGCGTTCTAGTAACATAGAAAGTAAGTTTTTTTTAAAGCTACGCATGTGCACAAAGCGCATGCACGCATGATCACTGAACCATTTGTTACACCGGTTGAATCCCACCACGGATTCTAACCCGCCATAACTGAGAATAGGCCCACTTGAATTCAAGGGCACTTATTTCTAATAAAGTTGCGTTATCAGATCTGGGCTGCAAAAATCCTTATTTCCACAAAATGGCAGCAAAGGGTTAGTGTTTTCTATATCTAGTCTTCATGTGAAAGTTTGTAACCCAGATCTGGTAGTGCAAGATTAGGCTTATATAGAATTTTCCTGGAAATGAATGTGAGTATCAATACATTGATATAGATTTGCTGAGGCTGCGAACATGTGCTCACTAGCTAAGTTTAGCATAATGTGCAAAAATGGCTCAAAGCCTAAGCAAATCTATATTAATCATCTGGTTGCAATAAACCAGAATTCTGACTGGGCTGACAGCTGAGTTCATTTTTGTGATAATGCAATATCCTCCAGATCGCTCTCTCTTCAACCTATGACATCCAAAGAGAGTCAAAGGCAGAATCACCTATGGTACTCCAATCTCTTTCACGCTGAAGGAGGCTTGTGTAAATGTGTGGTTGAAAGTTCAAGACATCTAAGGCCTGAATGTACAATCGGTCAGTTGATCACATCTGATGAAAAACTGGCAGAATCTGATTTCTTTATGCTAGAACGTTTTGAACTTTTTGAGTTATAAATTAAGTTTGTGGCAGGATTATGTCAAGAGTATGGTGGAAAATAGTAATTATGTCTCTCTATTCACGCACTACATCATGGTTTGTTGAACCATGATTTGCTGAACAAGCCAATAAATATGTTAATACAACAAAACACCCACAGCAAACACATTCATGCTTATGATTCAAAGTGTTATACACACTAAAAATGGGGTTAACTGAATAAATCATTAACTAGAACTGGACTGCAAATAGTCAATTGTTTGTTAACCAGAGTCACATTTTGTGTATGGGGCATAATAAATAAACAAACAAATAGGGACAACCACTAGATGACAGAAAAGAGATGCAGAAAAGGATGAGGGAAGTAATCATGTGCTCCTTCCCATCCACCCCAATTTCCTCTGTTCTCCATTCTTTTTTAAAGTTGTTCTTGTCTTGCACCAAAACAGATCAGAGACTTGGGCAAAGCACAAAATCAAACCAAGACCAAGCTGGGTAGCAATAAAACATATGCATCTGTTTGGATATCATGCTAGACTACAATCAGTGAGCCAACAACAAATAGATTCAAAGATCCATTAACCCAGGAAAGGCCACCCTATACTCATTGACTTTATTCTTTATTGACTTTATTCACATCTCATGGCTTAGTATGATGCATAAGTCCAACCTACAAATACATTTCAAGTAGGAACTACTGCTACTTAAAATGCATAGAAGCAGCCTCTATATAAGTGAATCCATTTATACGATCATTCTAACCCTTGAAACTCCATTCCAAATAGTTGCTTTGGAGCACAAAGGTAGCATCTGTCTGCAACTCTTAGATGCCTTTTTGCCCAGGAGCATGTGGTTCTTTAAAAGGTTAATGGTAAGTTCAAAGCCCCTTTGGCACTTTAAAGCACCTTTCTAGACTCAAATGGGAAGCACTGCACTGCCTTACTGGTTACGTCAACTGGAGAAGCCCTTTTTTAGGATTATAGACCAGTGATGCAAAAAAATTCAGCTCGAAGGTATTAAGAATTCAGAGTATGATCTGTACCCTTTATTTGGCCTTTTGGACACATTCAGAGAACATGTATTTTAGGATACTTGGCTGTTCTAATGATGTATGATAAACATTCCAAAGCAAGAAGAAACGAGATGTTTCTAGACATCTGACAGTCACAGAATAATAAAACAATAAGGTCTCTACCATAAATGCAAGAGAAATTCTTCTAGAAATCCTTTCACAGGAGAAGGCAACTCTAAGAAGTAGTGCTGTAAGTTAACAATGACAATTATCTACTCAGCAGTCTACAGTTTTCCTGGCTTCCCATTTTCTCAGGTAAGACATGATGAAGGGACTTTTCCTTTGTTCTATACCAGTGCTGCTGTCCTGTCCTTAAGACTGCTAAATTTTTTCTTCTCCCAGAGAAATGTGAATAAACCATCCACCCAATTTCTCTGCCCATAAATTTGGAGCAGCATTTTCAAAAGTCATCTATGCCCATTCTACCCACAACCAGGTGAAGAAGCAGTTACCTTAAGCTTCTCACCATACCGCTAAATTGAATGTAATCTTTATCAACCCGGTGCCAAGCTGCTGAAGTGTAGCAACTCTTGATTTAATTATATGATCAGAGCCACTTGCCTCTACACATAGTTACTGATCTCACATTGTAAGCTTTTAAATGGCTAGACTCAGCTCAAGCAGTACATAAGATCCCTCTGCTAGCAGCAATTCATTGCAAGAGAGACCTTGCCGGTCCACTTTCATTCAAGATTCATGATCCCCGCAGAATATAAGCATCATAATCACATTACACAATGGATCAGGCATCTGGAACAGGAACAACCTGTTGTATGCAACTACTCTATATGTGTGTTTATTTAACAGCACAAATGTTGCAGTATTCCTTTAAACAAAAGGGATTGCATAAAGAACTGCAGCTTCTGTCTCAAACAGAGAACACTGATGGGGAATCAATTCCCTTGGGTTATAGCACTTTTGAGTTGATTTTAATCAGAATTGGTGTACTTTATCAGGTCTGGGTGAAGGTAATTCCCCGAGAGTTCTTAGAAATCAAGAAAATCAAGAAAAAAAGACAGAAGTTTAAACCCTGGGGGTGAGAGGATGAATCCAGTAACAAAAATGTAGCATGTGGGTGTTTGTCTTCAATTCTGGGGATATTTTGTTCTACCACTAGTGGCTTAGCTTCAGTTCTTTTTCTACCCCCTGCCCTGATGCAACTGATCGCGGTGTTTGCATTTCAAAAGAAGCTGGAATTTACATTTGAATTAGACATACGCAAGAATCTGTGAATGTCAGCATACGGATTGCAAGACATAAGCCAGTGTTTCGAGATTCACAATCATCAGTCAGCGAGTCCTGTTTGACTCTGTCCCTCATGTGACTGCTTCATTAGCTGTTGATTCATTCAGTCATAAGACACAAGTGAGACGTGAGCAAACAAGGATGCATGGTCTAACCTCAAAGGCACGGCCATGCCTGTTCTGCCAGTTTGTTCTATTAGCAATGCAAAAGAAAAAGAAAAAGAAAATATCCCCCAAAGGGCAGACCTATGTCAGTGGATTGCAAAAGTCACTCAGTTCCTGTTTAATTCTCTTTCTCTCTCTCTCTCCCTCTGCCACTTTTAATTTTATTCTGGAGCTGCTTTATCGGTTAATTTGATTAGGTTATACCATCAGCATTTGATCACCTTGGCTGCTGTCCTGTTCAGCCGCAAATCTCATTAATAAAGCAGGTCTCATTCCTCATATACACAGGATGACCTTGCATACTATATCTTTCATTTCTCTCCAAATAACACTTCATTCGAGGCAGTGGGGAAAAAAAAGAGATAAATCCCGAAGAGACATACTTGAATTCTTTGCTTTCATGTCCTGGATAGCAAAAGTTACATACTGTGCAGGAAAAAAAGTTTAATCAGAGAGCTAGAAATGTCTGCAGTAGAGTTTAAAAAAAAGTCAAGATGGCATCGGAAACTGCATGGTCCCACCTTTTTAATGGGATATTCACCATTTTGACTGTTTAAACTTCCTTTCGGTGAACATCTCAAGAAGTTAAAATATCCTTCTAGAATACGAGAAATGATCAGGTTATAAAACTGTTTCTTAATTTGGAGAATAAACACCTAGGGGCCTTAATTTAATTTAAGCATTCTAATTTGGTCACATTTATGTTTATATTAACTCTCACGGATATAACGTAACTTTAGCACTGAATTATAGGCAAGCAATTGTTTCTCTCAGAAATACTTCTTTCTTCCATGGTCAAAACTAGATGTTACGTAAAACACTTGTTCGTAAAAACACCCTTGTGGAAAAAGAATTAAAGATAAGACAACATCTCACGCATGCACTTGCTTTTTCCTATTACCCAGAAATCCTTGATCAAGAGGAGCTCATGACTTTGGCTATAATAATATAGTACCTAATCACATTCAACTGGTTAGTTGTCCTCTCAGAAGGGATCTAAATTCTAAGTTAGGAGTTTTGAGTGACCTAAAACTATTTCTGACAAGATGAAAATAGAAAGTTTTTCCTTTAGCACTCTCATTATGTAACCTTAACAACTTCTTAATAAACCAAGAACAAGAGACAGAAGGAAATCCTGGCAAGACTTTTGCAATATTCTGACAATCTTGAAGTAGATAATCATTTTTCTCTTCTATAATTATAATTATCCATTAGATTTCTACTGTACCTGTTTAGCTACTATCTTGCCATTTGGAATCCAGCTTAAATAAAGGATGCTTCATAATCCACCGAAAGGTGACGGGTGACCTCTCTTTATATTCCTATGACAAATGCAACTATTAGGTAAATTTGCCTATTGTTGTAAACATATTAAGAGGTTGCCAAAGACATGGGGATGCCTTTCTAAAGAAGCCTAATGAGTAAACATCACACACTAGTTACAGATAGGATGTGAAACCTTTTTCAATTGTAGAATGATGTGCTCCTGTTTTGGGGACCACTCCATGCCACTCAAAACCCATCATTTCATTTCACCTTCCTCCTTGTTCTTTGCTGACATTCACTAATAATCTCTATGTATGTTTAGTCCGCCCTTTCTGGGTTTACATTTGTCACCTTTCTAAACCTTTTCTCATGCCGTATATCATGATCTTGTGAGAGTGGTCAAGCTTCCCATTCATGTAGGAATGAACGGGAATTTAAGCTACAATGCAAACCCCACTTGGAAAATCACTGTGAGCAACAGTTTTAGCTTGTTCCAAGCAATTTCATCTTATGCCAAGACAGTTGGCTGCATATCAGAAGCTTGATATGGCCATGACTTCACAGACAGAAGCCTTTTCTTCTTCCTGTTTTCCTGAGCAACAAAATAAATCAGTTTTTCCTGCTGCTGGAAACAGCTCACACCAAAATGTGAAGGTGCTCGCAATAAGGGAACAGGACATTTAGCTCTCCCATTAGCTTAGAAACCTAAGTAGAGTTTTCCTGACCATTTGAGGGCAAACAGGAAACTCTTCACAAACTGCTGGCAGTTATTTGCCAAAAGCCACAAAGAATTGTTAAAAATTCTGTGTGAATGAAGGTCAGAGGCAAGAACTGTTTAAATACTCTGACCAATTTGGGGTTGTTTTCTTTGTTTTGTTTTGTTTTTAAACCTCCCAACATAATTACTTCAGTTCCTTACATGGTCTCTGATGTAATGCTTGTTGCTGGACATGATTTTATAATAAACATGCTAATGCTAATAAACTATTAATACTGTAGGGTTAAAAAGACTATGGAAATGGGGAGAAACTGCTAATCAAACCAAAAACATGGAACAGCCAAGGGAACCTATAGGTCAATGGGTATATTTTTTATTCCTGTGTTAATGTTGCTCAACATCAAGTGTTCATTTTTTTTTTTAAAGCGGTCACTTTCGTTGTATGGCTGCACTGCCCTCTCCATAGTTCATCTAAAATAAAGTGCAAGATGATGTCTTCTACCTGAAGTTCCAAGAGAAAGGATGGACTCGTTATAAGTGTTAAGAGGTTGGGTAACAAGATGTCCAAGGAAACGGCATTCCCTTCCTGCCCCGTGGAAAAACACCTGGAATCATAGAATCAGGCATCTATTTCGCTGGAACAGAGCCAGAGAGAAAGGAAATCTAAGACCATACCTGCCGCACCTGCAGTAGTCTATTCAGCTCTTAGACACGGTGCATGCCTACGGTGCATACATTTCCGTTGCCTTTTAATCTTTTAAATATAGTTCTGGCTTGAATCCAAAGATGCACACTGAAGACAAACACATATAACCAGACCACTGCTTGCTATTTTAGATGCAGCACTTTCTCAGCAACGCACAAAACTTTGCTCAAGTGTTGCTGCTTCCCCCTGTTGTTGTTATGTGGCCGGGTTCTTCAGTATTAAGAAACATGATTGCAGAAACAGATGATGAGAGGTGCATATAGTTCTCCACTTGTGAACATATCCCTCTGAACGCCAGCCAACATATCTGTCTGCTTGTACATGCTTACATAAGACTCTCTGTATCTATGACGCTAAGCATTGTGCATATACTTTGCAATGACATAGCCGTCCAATGATAAGTGGGTGCTAAATTGCACACTGAGTTCCACCTAATCCGATAAAACCTAATTCATGCTCTTTTAAGGATTTATTTATCAAATAAAAGCAGATTGGGAATGTTATAAATATGAAGGTGGAATTAAAAGTAATAAATGTCACGTTGTAACTTACACTTGTAACTACTGTAAGAAGCTCTGATCCATTCTTTAACATCTGTTCTTTCACTTCAGTTGGTGTGGGAAGTTGCTATGCAAAAAAGCTATGCAACTATTATATTCAAAAAACAGAATCACATAGTAGGTACTAGTCAGTGGGCTTGAATCAATATGTTATGATTGAATGATGAAGGAATTCCTGTATTTGAAATTACCTACTAGGAGCAGGTTGTTCATGATGATGATTGCATTGACACAAAAACTATGCATCATTGGACCAAACAATGAAAAAAACGTAAATTGGGAACAGCTAGCTTATGTGTTCAAGAATAAAATAGACAACTTATGACAGCAATTAATGAGGATTATGTGAGAAAGATTAATGAAGTGATTAAAGATAATCAGCAAATCATTCAAAGACAAATTGCTCTCAAGCCTGGCACGTCATATTATTGATGTTCTTCACTATAGGAAGGTATGTGTAAGACAGATTCCTCGTGATAATTACAGAAACAAAAGCTTAAAGAGTTGAAATCTGTGAGCAATTTGAGGAATTTTTTCACAGCTTCACAGCAACTGACAAAATGTGGGCTCATCATTATGACCAAGAAACAAAAGCATTAATCCATGGAATATTACCACAATGTGTTACCTGAAGAAAAATATAATTCATAACCCAGGCCTTAGCATGAAAACTCTAAGTTATAGATTTTTTGGACAATTGTAACTCATGATTACAGTTTTGGGGGACATTAATACTGTTACTCACATAGATTCCCTTGAACTACATCACTATATTAACTCAGAACACCTCAAAAATTGGACTCCATTGATTAAGCAGAGTACAGAAACACAAGAAAGAAAATTTTCTACCTCACACTTGATGACCCACGCGAGAGTGTTTTCAGAGCTACCTCTCACCACTTTTTCCCCCATCTACAACTCTAGACTTGATACCTGAAAGTTCCACCTTTTCCATCTATGTGACTAAAATGAAGGACTGCTGAGATGGTTGAACAAGCAATGTGTGGAGTTCTTTTGTGACAGCTTTAACAAATATGTCCATCATTAGCTGAAATGGGTCCTGAATGATAGTGATTATGTAGAGAAATAAATATCCAACAGGTAACAAAAGAGCTCATTTCACGGATTATTTTTCTGTTTCACTTATTCAAATATCCCTGTTTAAACTACAGTTCTGGAGGGATGGGCATTACTTTTTATTCAGTCCTTGAACATACATAAAATATGTTGAAAGGCACTGTCCTAGTAAGTGATGATGTCAAACAAACAGTTTCTGAAACTCTACAGTCTCAGTTTCCTGCAGCAGCATCTCCTTTTAAATCAATGCTGGGATCTCAAATATGTAATGCTAAGTTTGATCTTTATGTGGGGCGGAAAAAAACCCCACTTTAACCAATATCATTTTGGTTATTACTGGATTTACCACTTGGCCTTCCTGTATGCAGCCTTTGCATGATAAAAAGACAAGGCCATTTACCCCAAGCAACCAGGAACTCCCCTATTCTCTGGATTGTAGCACACCAGTGTAAACCAAAATAGCCAATCTCCTATTTATGGCCACTGTTGACATAACAGGAGAGAAAAAAAAGAAGCTACTAATCAAAACCACTGCTTATAGGCAGCCTTCATTTCATTTATGCGGCTTGCTACATCATGAGGTTACCTGTCCTCCCACTCTGTACTTTCTTAAATCGCTCTATCTCCCAACAAATTAGATGCAAAGTTTCTTTCAAGTCAAGATTAATTCTGCTGACTTCATGAACATTTCCAACAACAGAGCCTAGAGTCCTAGCATTTCCTAGTGGTCTATCACCCAATGCCAACCAGGTCAAATCCTGCTAAATTTTTTTTTTAAATTTACCAAGATGCACTACTTTGTTGGACAGTGTACAAAGCAGACTTAACAAGTCTCATCCCATTCCACTATTTCTATGCAACACTCCCTAGAGTTTTCATTGTATGAAAATATAAATACTCTTAGAAGATAACACTGGCACTGGCTGACAATCAGTGAGAGAATCAAGATGTGCCCAATAATACAGGTCATTAAAAGTGTACAGCTCAACAGAATTAGACAGCTGGATCACAATGGTATAAAAATAAAAACTTCTAAAGATGCCTGTTGGGTCACTATCTGAAAATAAAAGCTGAATTAAGTCCACTCCATCCAGGAACATCAGAGGAGATGGCGGGAGCGGGGAGGATGGCCAAATAGCATCAGCTGACCTAATCCAGCAATGTTAAGCTACTGTCAAACTTGGCCATACTATTAGACCCACCTCTCTAATCTTCTCAGACAGGTGGTGGCTTAGTGGGATTTGATTCCCCTCCCTGCCTGATGGATGCCACTGCAGTTGAGGAAAACAAAAGACATGAGGGCTAAAGGCAATCTTAACCTGAAGGTTAATAGTAAAATCTTTCATCATGATTCAGGAAGATATTACTAAACGACCAAGATGAGTGCAGAAACTCACACTTTGGGGGGCACTTATCGGAACTCAGAACAGGGACGATTACACACACTTTCCATGATGCTGATAACAGGTACACATGATAGGAACAACAAATTAGGATCCATCGGAACACTGAAATCTTGGACTGTTTGCAAACCAGAATTTAAATGAACCAGTTCTTCAAGTCTGGATGTCACAGGAAAGTATTTAGCATAAGGTAATGAATATGTCAGAGAGAGGGGGGGGGGAATATGACCCAATAAAACCTTCTTGCAATACAAAATCCTGGTTTCCCCTTGTCTAAACTGCTCTTTGTTTCCATTTAATTGCTTTGAGTTCTGAAATCAATCATTAATTTTGCAAAAAAAAAGAAATAATGTTCAGAATGAGAGCAACATAGATTGAATCAAAATTAAAGTATGTGATCTGGGTACTGACATCATTGCACTGCTCAACCCAAGGGGGAAACCCTGCTAAGAGACACAGGCAATGCAAAGCACTAGCTAGGCCACTAAAGGCCTTTCTAGAAGAATGTCCACATTAAAGGGAGCCATTTCTCAGCAGCCCTGACTATTCCTAGCAAATTAGATCAACTCTATACATCACAATGGGTGCAATTTCACTACGGGCAAGCTATATCCCTGCAGGAGAGCAGGCAGCCTTAAATAAAAACTCCTCCCCAAGCTACTTGAGTTTAACACCAAGGAAACAATCTTGCTCTGCAAGCAGCTGACTGTGTGTCATTACTTCCCTTTACAAGACATCCTATGCAGAAATAGTTTCATGCAAGTCAACTGCAAACTGATAAGGAAGCTGCAGACCAACGAGAACATTGCCAGCTTGTTGGAGTAGGATGCATTCTCTCCCCCCACCCACCCCCCAGATGAACCCATCCTTGGTTGCAATACCCTATTACATATTTTCAAATTATTTGTTTTCATTTTGGGAAACTGAATCCAAGCCAAGTAGAAGCAAGCCAGTGATAACAGAGAATCATCAGTATTTCATAAGAAAATGTCAGAAGGAAGATTCCTGGAGATATGACAGGTATTTGGATTTGGCAAATGTCCATCTTTAAGTAAGATTATTGTTCACAGAAGCAGCAAGACAATATTCTTATAACAGTTTTAGACAGAAACAATGGAAAGTTTTCCCCCTGTCCAGGTTTGGTAGAGCAGAGTTGGCTCTATGTCACAGATAGTTTTATTTATCATATACATATGAGTTAAAGCTAAATACAATGACAAATTATTAGTAATTAAGTAAGTTGAAAGCTCTGATTAATTTTAATTCTCAAAGAAGCATTTAGGGAGAAATGAACCTCCCAGAAGTAAATATTTCATTATACTTCAACTTCTATCCTGTCAGTAGAGTGCAAGAAGGGAAGGAAATTCCCCAGAGCCTATTTTGCCATTAAAATTTGGAATGAAAAGAAAGGTGGTGGTGGTGGGGGTAAAGATTCCTACCTGTAAACCTGAATGGCATTACAAGAAAAAAGTAAATGTAGAAGGAAGAGGAAAATCGCAACATCAAGTACCAATTTTAGATTTTTAAAGTCAAGCTCAGAAGGGGTTAAAATCTGGGTAAATATTGTCTGAAAGTCAAGAGGAAAAAATGCCCATAGTTCCTTGAACATTACTACAATACTTAGAGTAAACTTTGATCTGAATGGAAATTGGCAAGAAAATCTGAAACTCTAAGAGCATATTAAGAACTGATCACTTAAAAGAACATCTACTTTTGTTTTTAGACATAAGTGAGCTGCCTTCTTAAGGGGAGAGCCCCTTCTGAATGGAATCTTTAGATTTCAGTGAAGAATGAATATTTCTGTTTCATGCATGTTCCCATGGAAAGTCACAAAATGATGTAGCCAAAACTCAGAACTTTGCATGTACGTATGTTGCTCTAGTAGCATTGCAACTTCTTCTCCAGTCACTAGAGTGACTCAAGTCCAGAACATGTCTATGGAGATTCTGTCATCCAGATCATGGTTGCCCTCAAAGTGTTTTCCAAAAGGTAACTGGACTTACTTTGTTTTTTTCTTGAAGACATTTTTCTTCTCATTCAAGAAGCTTCTTTAGTCCTGATTGAATGGTGGGGAATGAGAGGATTGATATTTTTTGCAGTCATCTGGTTACTAGCTCACTGAGAGTCATTGAGGCCGCTTGGGGGCTTGTCTGTACCCTCAGGGTCACCTGAATCAGAGTGCAAGAAGGTTCCACATCCATTTGCAATGATTCAAGTGACCCTGAGGATACAGATAAAACCCCCAAGTGGCCTCACTGACTCTCAGTGAGCTAATGACCATCCTTCAGAGTGCTAACAACCAGATGAGCCTTTGGGACCACCATGACCTGGATGACTGAGAATCTCCATTGATATTTAACCAGATGACTGCAAAAAATATAAATTTCCCAGCATTCAGTGAGTACTGAAGAAGCTTCTTGGATGAGAAGAGAAATAACTTCAAGGAAAAAACAAAGAAAGTCCGGTTGCCTTTTGGAAAGCACAGAACATGAAGGACTACTACTACTAAAGTCAATTCTACTCAGTTCTCTGAGGATCAATGCCTAAGACTAAGTTCACTTAACATTCTAAATCATGGTTTAACCAAGATTTGTTGAATGAAGCACAATGGGCTGAGTTTTTACACTACACTAAGCTATAAAATATGCTTTACAAATTACAGTAGGTGATTTCCATCGATGTAGTAAGATCAGGCAAATCACACTGAGGCTTAGGACACAATGTATGGGCTCTTCTCAGAGATGATACAGAGATTCTTATGTTATTCCAGTGGTAGAAATACAGTCATGCAACTAGAATTTTATACTGGACACAAAGTCAATTGATTTCAGTAAAGCGTAAATATTCCCAAACCATCATGATAATAAGGCTTTGTTTGGAATAATTACTCTTAAATGTTACCACAGCTAACATTTAAAATATTATCTCTGTTTAAAACACGAACAGGGTTAATACCAACCAAAAATATAATTTTAGTAAATTAATGTGTAGTGTGACTGAGAAAAACTGCATTTGATAATCTGAAGCACACTTTGTTTCTACTTAAAAGATGCCATCTTGTGTAACCCTATCTAGGGAAGCAGTAAAATTTTTCAAAAATTTTTTAGGGTTTTAGCTGCATTTCCCAACCCAAAGAAAGATTAATGTGTTTTAAGATCAGTTAATCCATATCAAGTGATCTTGGAAACACACCCTAAATGACAACTGCTTCCTCTTACTGAACTTGGTACATTTTATCTTACACTGATTTGTTAAAAAAATATTATCAAAATTTGATTGGGATCAATTAAAAGAAATGGCTTTTTATAACTGAAGTGAATCAAATGTAATTCAAATTCAGAATGATGTTCACCCATAAAAGCAAGCGCAAGTTCCTTCTTTGAGTTACTCAGAAGCACGTGATCTTGCACCTACAGTTAAATGTAGCAATAAGAGATCCTGTGTAATTATGAAATCATCCAGCTGCTTATTTTCTTCTTCAACAAACAAATCCAGAAGCAGCATGTAAAAAAAAATAAAAAATGAAAACTCTCAATCCAAGAGAAAGGATAATGGAACCAATGTTCTAAAAAGAAACAGAAGATGGTACATGATTTGAAAAAGTCATACCACCGTGACTCTTTCTGTAAAAAAGGGGGAAATTCTTTAGATTCAGACTTTTTGGAAGAAACTTTGCAAGTGAAGTATAAGGGGGGGGGGGTTCTTTGCAGCAGAAAGGGAATGCTTTCAAGCCAGCCAAAAAAGGACAGGAAAGTAACAGTGCAAATGGGACAGCGACCAAACAATCCCACACGCATTCGGATGAACCTGAAGGTCAATAAGGGAAACCAATCACAGGAAAAATTCACATGGGTCCGCCTGGAAAAAGATGGAGATCTGAAACCTCGGGGTGTCAGTGCAGTTCTCAGTTGCTTCTCACTTTTGCTTCCCACAGTTGTGCTGCCTTTCCCAGCACCTTGGGAATTCTAGAAGCTGATCTCACCCTAACTCCATTGAGGGTCACTGATTTTGCTGCTGCTCAGAGCTAGATGACTGGAGGACATGCATTACAACATTTCCTACAATACGGAGCCTGATGGAGTTCAACAAGAATGCTGCAATGAGTCACTTCTTTTCCTTTGTATCTATGAGAAGCCGGATGTAATGGAAAGAAGGCAGGACGGACACACAGTATCCTCAGATAGGGAGATTCCTTCTAGGATTGACTCCATAGATATACAAAATAACTCTAATGGCTTTAGAGGCCTAAGCCACCCTCCCTCAATGTCATAGCCTTTAAATGTCCTGGACTAAAATGCCCCTCAGCCTCAACAACCATCTGATTGTTAGAAGTTGATACTCCCAGTTGGCAGAGAAGCTAAAAGCAGTGAGGCAGCCCAGTCCTAGGAATGAATTCCAAGCAAGTACCATTTAGTGCAATTGGCTTATTCCAAGTAAAGGTGTAGATTTCTGCAGCTTAATTCATTGTGCTGCCTTTGTTGATTCATTAATTAGTAGTCTTTCAAGTAAAACCCCAAAACAGGAATCCCAAGTTATCTTCTGCTATAGTAATTGCTTCTTTAACTAGGCCAGTCATTCCCAATACAATTGACTGGGAAAATGCATTCCTCTATCTTTGAACAGTATAAGCCAAGATGAAAGGCAAGGAAAAATATAGGCAAGGAAAGAAAACAAGGGAGTTCAGTGAAGTTTGTTCCTGCATCTCTGCTAATCAGTATTCAGGAGTATAAGAGGCCTGAGTCTCTGGAACAAAGGATTTGCAGAAAGGCAAATTATGTTTAGTGTTAGATTCCTACTTTTATGTTAAATGGGATATCTTCCTGTTAAGTTTCAGTTAAGAATGTTGATCGTTGTTAGCCTGAGAACAAGTTTTATGAAACTCTGGCAAATCTGCCAAGGGATCATGCCAGCATTTTAGCAGAGAATGAAAAGAGATGTAACAGCTAGATTTAAACAAATTCCTCCTAAGAAATAAATTGATTAAATAATTGTTGATCAACAAGTCTGAATGTCCAGTTATAAGAAGACATATAAATGACCCCACAAAAAAGGTGCCAAAAAGGTTTTGAACTACCACATCAGCAATGGACAATTCTGAATAGGATTCACACTCACACATCTGCTGGGACTCTCGGTATAAATGGGGTAAAGTATCCTCCCCTTAGTGTGACTGCGGGATCCCATGTCAAACTGTAGATCACATCGCGACCAGCTGTAAGCTGAGGGCATATACCAGTCAAGTATCTGATTTTTAAAAAAATATGCTTCAATGGTTTGATGGCCTAGACATTGGTATTTGAACATAGATCTTTTTGACGTATTTTATTGGGTTCTACTAATCTAGTTGAAATGTTAATTTATATTGCTAGTCCGATATGCCATATGCTAAATAAATAAATAATAAATCAACGTCAAGCTTTATATTAGTATGATAGACATAATGACAGTTCTTATTTATCTTTCTTTCTGCCTTCCCAGATCTCTGTGGACACCAGAGAGATGGGGGAGGCACAAGGAACTGCTTTATATTCCTGTTGAAAAAGGAGTTACCTGAATGCCAGGCGGATGACCAGCTTCTTAGAAAGGCTAGCATAGATGTGTAGGAGGTGCAGGAACCAGGCAGTTGTACATGAAAAAGCTTTGACGTAAAAAGCTCCTCCACACAGATTTGCAAATCTCATAGGTTGTGCAAATAAAATGGAAGATAAAACTGGCACACCTGTAATCTCAGGCTAAACTCTTTTTGACACGAAACAGCCAACTGAAAGTAATATAGCTTTTTTGTCCATTCTATACTTCAAATCCAATACAAATGGCCAATCCGATGCCACATTGACATTACAAAGCATGCCCAAGGCTATAGTGCAGAAACAGCATTTGGTCTCCCCCCCCCCCCCCACCGCCCAAAAGGAACGATATATCTAATAAAAACTAAAGAATGCAATTTCTTGTGCGATATTGTAACCAGGGTGAGAGACACATGGGCGGAAATACAGATGGCAGGAAAATAACATTTGCATTTTTGAATGCTTTTTAAAAAGGATTACAAAATAGAACATTTTAAGTAGTTTCAACATTTTAGGCAAGGCTGTAAAATACAAGTTGATTCATACATATAAGTAGTCCTTGACTTATGACCATTCAGTGACTATTCAAAATTATGATACCCCAAAAGAAAGGACATATGACCCACTCCTCAAGTTCCAACCATTGCAGCACCCCTGCAGTCATGTGACAAGAATTAACCCATAGATATGACTGTACTGCAAGTCCCTCTGCCATGGGCTGGTAGGTCTCAACTCTCTAGCCACACCAGAATGCAGAAATCTGCCTCAGGCTGGAAGACCTCAGCCGGTTAAGCTCACCAGCGCATGGCATTCTCCTGTCCTACCACTCCTGGAAGGCTTGGGCCTTCTCCCCACTAACCACTAAAAATCATGTATTTTTCCTTCCAGTGCAGCTGTTGACAAGTGCGGCCAGCCGATGCAAGGCACAGCTAAAAAACTAGCTTTCATAATGTTTCGGAAAAATAGAAAGCGCCTCAGAATGTTACGTGATGAGTACCAACCCTTGTGATGTTCTGAGATTTTTTATCTTTGAAAATATTCTATTGGGTAGCTTTCTATTAGTAGCTGCACTTCACGTCACTTGGGTGAGCTGAGTTTTTTCCAGACTGTGATAGGTTTCTGTGCATTGGTGGATACCAGGCCTTCCAAGGCCTCTCCCACCCTCTGAGGCACTCTGGTGTGGTTGTTTAATGAGCTGGGATTGGGATTGTTAAGCGAGGCATTCACATGGGTGCCTTGCTTAACAACCATAATGACTTATGACCCAATTGTGGGCTGAATTGTGATTGTAAATTGAGGATTACCTGTAACACTCAGAGTAAACCTGGGGTCATGATTTCTAACTCTGTTTGCAGGTACAGTATGTTTTGTAGTAGTAATAATAATAATAATATTCTCACGTAACCCTCATATAAATTTTCTACAAGAAATGATGTAGATGATGGTAAGGAAAACAGAAAGTTTTAATGCTCAGTGAATTAAATTCAAAACAGGTTTTCAGGAAAAGTGAGCTTAGAAACATTTAGCATTATGAAGAGCAATAGAACGAGTCAACTTTTCTCAAGAAAGCAATCTTTCGAAATAAAAATGGACAACTTTTATCATTGTTGCCTTTTTCATTTGTCCTTTCACAGAACAAGTGGTGGGCATGGACTTTTGATCGGTGAACCAGTTAATGTATGGGCTTTAAGCAGACTATATAACAAAATTGAGTATATACAAGGCATCAACAGTAAATATTGCAACAAATACACACACATAAACACATATGCATACACAAATCTAAAGAATATTAGTGCTGCCTGGTTGGATTAGGCCAAGATAATTTATTGCTACTTACGCTGATTTACTGTCCTCCAGATGATAGTATTACCAATTGGGAATTCTGAGAGCCATAATGCCATTACAGTCCATCTGGTTGGAAAAAGCTGGACAAATCCCAACATGCTGTTTCAGTAACTAGATGTCTCTGGCAAAGCACATATAATATATGCTGATTTGTCCCCAGTGTCCGAGAATCAGAAAATATTCATGTAGGGATGTCTACAGCTATCATGTCCAGTAACTGCTGATCTGTTAATTCCCTATGATTACTTGGCTTGCAAAATTATGCTATCTTGTTTAGGTGTGAACGGGCATATATGTACATCAAGATACAAGGTGATCACCAACATTAATTAATTAACAGGGTTCTATGATCATCCAAGTATAATTTTCACACAGTAGATTTTTGTACTTCTTCCCCTTCCGCGAGGAATCCTCCATGCCTGACCAAAAGCTGCTTCAAAGGATCCTAAACAAAAAATATCTGGGGAACATTTAGCAGATTTTTGAAGAGATGAAGAGATGTTCTCTGTTTCACCCAAGGGATAGAATAAGTGGATATGACATATACAGACCCGCACAGGAAACAACCTATGCCACATATAGACACGCGTCAATATGTGTATTGAATGACATATACATAGCCTTCTTTTGAGATTCCACTAATGAAAATAACAACCTGCATTGCCAATATCAAATGTGCTTGACAGCAGCACCCTTAATCAGAACCTTATTAGTTCTATAACCATCGAGATTTTGAACCATGTTTACATTCCAAATTTCTGAATGCTTTATTTGTATCAAAATTTCACCACCTTAAATTTATTTATTTATTTATTTATTTTTACATTTATATACCGCCCCATTCCGAAGACTCGGGGCGGTTTACAGCTTATAAGCATATAATGCTTATAATGCTACCCTGCTACTTAAAAAGACAGAAGGTAATAATCAGTGAGCAAAATGTGAGGTGGACAGCATACATAACCAAGCTATTAAAGCTATGAAGGGTTGACAAGCTGGGGCTATGAACATATAGGACATATTAACAACTATGTTCATTCTTCTTTAAAATATTGCAGGTACAAGCACACACTGAAGATTTCTCAAGGCCCACCCCAAAAGCGGTGGCCATTGATATCTGCATAATGTTTCTTTAAATTTGTCATAAGAAATTTCCAATTTTTAAACTGGTTAAAAAAGCTACTTATTAAACATAAGCTCCAAGGTACACTGTAACAATAAATATTCTATTTGACCAGAAGTTTAACTTTTACAGTGTTTACTAAAAAGGAAGACTTTGACTTTTGTTACCTTCTTATGGGCAGTCCTTGATTTACGACCACAATTGGAATTAGAATGTCCATTGCTAAGCAAGGTGGTGGTTAAGTGAGCTGTGCCCAATTTTATGATTTTTTTCTACCATAGTTGTGGTCATTAAGTGAATCACGTGGTCATTAAATGGATCCAGCTCCCCCCCATTGATTTTGCTTGTCGAAAGCTGGCTGGGAAGGATCATGTGATTCTGGGACATTGCAATTGTTATAAATACATACCAGTTGCCAAGCACCCAAATTTTGATCATGTGGTGTGACAAACATTAGTGTAAGAACCAGTCATAAATCACTTTTTTAGTGTTATAGCTTTGAACGGCCACTAAACGAAGGGTTGTAAGTCAAGGACTACCTGTACTAGAATACTGGCATATGTACAAGTGTTATACCATCCTTCTATGGCAGGGGTGTCAAACTCATGTCGTCACGGCAGCAGCACGTGACGTATCGGGACTTTTTTCCCCTTCGCTAAACCGGGCATGGGCGTGGCCAACGCTTGACGCATCTGGCCCATGGGCCAGGAGTTTGACAGCCCTGTTCTATGGACTTTCAAATATAGAACTGCACAAATATTAAGCTAATTAGTTTTATCAGAAATGTGGTAATACAACTATTCAAATTTTCTCTAAGAAACAAAATTTCACTCAGAAACCTAGGTTTTGCTCGTAACACTTAAGATTAGTTTTATTTGTATCTGTTCAGGGGGGAAAGCCCAACAGAATTCAAGATAAGGGAGTGCAAAGTTTGTAGATCTAGATCTTTAGATTTTTGGGGGGACCCTGGCCACAGGCTGGCATAGCCAATTGATCGGCAACAAACTGGAAATGTGAGAAGCAAAGAGCTCATATGTGCATTTTGTTTTATTATTTGCACACATCAATATAGTGAATGCTAAACTGCATGATGTTAAAGTTAAAGTCTTCCTAGCAAAGTGGGCAGTTAAATAATTGAAAGCCAAGATAAAAGTAAATGCAGTGTCTTAAATTTAAGAAGGAACCCCATGATGCTTAAATAATCTGTTACTGCCTTTTTTAAAAATATCAATCTACACAAAATCCTTCAAAAGTGCAGTGACAGTTTTACTGAGATAACACAGTGGATTTATATGCTACGGATATTTTCAAATAAACTTAGCATCCAGTGCCCACAAAATAACAACATGGCTATAATCAAAATTAAACAAAGCTGATAAATGGTTCCTCATAGCCCTGAGGCTATATATTTTAATTTCTGACATGTAATTAAACTGAAAGATGGAACACCATAAAAGGAAAGTCAAGTAGCCAGTTTTAAGTAGGAATGTCATAAAAATAGCTAAATACATGCCAAAATCAATAGCAACAACCTAGCAGTTTCCACAAGGCAGAAAAGAACGTGTTATGTAATTTATGCACCTAAATGTAGACACAGTGAATCTCACTTGCACCGATATTTTAATACTAAATTCCAACTTTAAAAGTATTTCCTCTTCTAGCTGCAAAAGTCCAGTCGCCGATGTCAATGCAATCCTATATTTTTAAAGCTTTGGCACAGCACGAACCAATGCTTTTTGCTCAAATTGGTATTATGAATTATTTTACTCCCAAGTCATTGTGAACGGGAATACAGCAGGTTTCATAAGTCCACCCTTATTCAGGATTGCACTCAGGTCCAAGAAATATGTATAGTATGGAAACGCCACATCCCTGCCCCTGTTAAGAGGCTGGACACTACAGCAAGGCTTCAGAGTTACCGACTGAACTGAATGAAGCTCAATTCAACTCTAAATACAATCCTTATCGTTGCCATCTCTAAGCAAATAGTAGTCATATGACTAAACTGCATCACAAATAGATAATAATAGGCTTTAAGTTTCTTTTAATGCAAGAGGCTACTTTTTCTTCACCAAGTCAGCCCCAAAGCAGAATGATTAAGTATCGAATGTAATGAATAATAATTCTTGCTGTAAAGCAACTTTCCCCGACCTGATGCCTCCAGCAATCAGTTATCAATCCCGTCTATGAGGCTATCTATGAATAATGGCATACTGTGTAGACCAATTTAACAGGCAAAGTTTAGTGGAGAAGGCTGCCCTGAATTCAGTATACAGGTGAGAAAAAGGAGAGGCGGGGAAAAATGGGGGGGGGGGCAGATATCCCTTTGCTAGTCCCCGCCTGCAGACTTACAGGATTGTGTTGTGACTAGACCTCGAAAGATCCCTCCATAACGCTACCCACAGCTGGCAACCCCGTCATCGCCTTTTGTCCTTCCTTAACATTTTAAGGTGGCTCTGGCCAAACGGTAACCCTCCCCTTCTCCTGGCAAAGGCCGTCAAGAGCCTTAAAAAAAAAAAAAAAACCAAAACAGAAGAACAACCTGTTCAGTCACTACGCGGCATCGAGGCAAGAAGAAAGAGGAAACGAACCAGCCGGTGAGCAAGTGGAAGGAAGAAGAGATCCCTTCTGATGCAGAGCGAAAGAAGAGAACTTCAAAGGCAGCCGAAGCAGGACTGGAAGGAGGAGGAGGTGGAGGAAGAAGAAGAAGAGGAGGAGGAGGAGGAGAAGGAGGGATCCTTCTGGTTCTTTTAGGCTTTGGCAACCGACGGAAAGTGATGTAAACCCGGTTTGCGCAGCCTTTGCCTGCACGTGATGTGCCCGATTCTCGGGGGGGGGGGGAGGAAGAGACCGCGTTTAGACGGCGGGGAGGAGGAGGAGGAGGAGGAGGGAGAAGCCCCCGAAGAAAGAATGAAAGAAAGAAGCTCGCACCAAGTTTTGGCGCACAGCGAAGGCGCATATCCGTGTGATTTCCGCCCGAGAGGGAGCCCGGCGATGCGGGCGCCAAGGCAGCGCAGAGCTTGCCAAGAAAGAAATCCTGAGCGCCCGCCGCCGCCGCCGCCGCCGCCGCCGCCTCCTCCAGGCTTCTTCGGGGAAGCCAGATGGGCGGAAAGGCGCTGCGGGGGGGGGGGCTTCTCGGGCTGCCCCGGAGCAAGGAGGGGAGGGGGGGAGGCCACAGGATCGACGCCCCCCCCCCAGGGACCCGTTGCTGGGGCGCAGTAGGAGGAGGAGGAGGAGTTGCTGCTTTCTGAGCTTGGTACTTTTCTTGCAGATGTTTCACATGTTGTTCATGAAACATCTGTAAGAAAACCACCAAACTCAGAGACCACCAAGGACCCCACAAACCAAACCATGGGTGACCCGGACAGTGTTTTCTTATCCCTTCTGTTTCAGCCTCCTTGGTTTGCTTGACATTGCAGTGGAGGTGAACATCACAGCCATTGTCCGTCTGACAATGGGTGGTATTGGGTACCCTACGTTGGTGATTGATCACTGTGACACGCTCCTGGGAGGCATTAAAATTAGACTTCTTAGAGGGTGAGTAGTATCAAAGGACCCTCTGTCCCTCCTGTGCTATCACCTTCCCGGCCACCTTAATATTTTCATTTGTCATATTTGTATGTGCTTTTTGTAGTTTGTGATATAAATACAGGTAGATCGCACAGCATTCAGCAATTGTTCAAAATAACAACAATGCCGAATGAGTGTGATTTGTGTCTGATCTGCATAGTTGCAGCTGTTGCAGTGTCCCTTGGACACCAGATCACAATTTATGCTCTCTTTGACCAGCTTGCAATTATGACGTTGCAGCGTTCCACACTCATGTGATTTCCATATGTGACCTTTCCTGCCAGCTTCCCACAAGAGTCACTGGAGAAGCCAACGGGAAATCACTAGTAACAGATCTTCGCTTAACAGCCCATGGTGATATGCTTAACAAAAATAACTGGGATTGCTGGAACTGCCTCTGCAGTGGTGTGACGTCACGCTTAATGAGCATATTGTTTAACAGTGGAGTTTTCAGTGCCAGTTACTATCGTTAAGTAAGGATTACCTATGAGGACAATTCTGTTTATTTTAGCCAACTCAAAGGGCATTATTAAAGGGCTATGAGGCCTTTACTTAGGCCTACCTATTCTGTAAAAAGTCATATATGTGCCAACAATGACTCTTGCTACTGCTTCCTTACCCACCAATACACAATTAAAGGTAGTTTTGAATTTTAACTAGCTCTTGTGTGTTTTCACAGCTTCTTAAAGTGGCATAAAATTAGGGAAAGATTATCCGAAGTGCTCAGTTGGAGAAGGTCTTCTTGGACCACATGTGAGCAGCTTCCATGTGCCCCTAAAGCTCTTGCCCCCTCCAAGAAGAGCTGAAGGCCATCCTCAAGGCTATCTCTCTTGGTCTTGATGTTCAGCATAACTTAGAGGAGGGAAATCAAGAGCCTGGAAACACTTGTCAACTTGATGTTTCTTTCTTGGCCAGAAGACTTGAAGGTTTGTGGGAGCTAAAACAAGAAGATCTGACTCAATCAGAGTCAGCAACGGTGCTAACAGAGATGCCACTTTGCTCCTCAAAAGTTCTTTTGCCAATTTGTCAAACCGAAGATGTTTCTCACATCCTTGTTTTATTCTTCTCTGCAGCCTTCTTCCAATTGTGGACAATTTATTAGCCCGTGTCCTTAACAGACTTCTTCCTGATCTGGTAAGTGAGTTGATCGGTCTGGACAGGCAAGTAGCTCAGAACCATAAACCCAACAAGACTTGTGTGGCGACAAAGGCCCCAACAGGACACAAAGGCTCCCAATCACAAAACTTAATGTCTACGGAGATTCTCAACCATCCAGGTCATGGTTGTCCCAAAGGTGCTTTTTCAAGAGACAACCAGACTTTCTTGTTTTTCTTTGAAGACAGATCTGTACACTGGGGAAACAAAACAGCCACTTCACAAACGCATGGCGCAACATAGGAGAACCAACCCATCGGGACGAGATTCAGCCGTCCACCTGCATTTAGAAGACGAAGGCCCCTCTTTTGAAGACAGCAAAGTCCACATTTTGGACAGAGAGGACCGCTGGTTTGGAAGAGGGGCCCAAGAGGCCATCTAGGTCCAAATGGAAGTCCCTCTCTCAACAGAGGGGGAGGGATACGACACCAGCTAACTCCTGTCTACAACACAGTCTTTTCAACAGTTCCAAGAAGGCTCTACACCCATTTGCACCACTCAGGTGACCCCGAGGACACAGATAAACCTCCAAGTGGCCTCAGTGACCCTCTAAAAGGATGCAAATGACCAGCTGTCTGCAAGGAGTAGAAATCCTTCCCTTCCTCACCAACCAGTCAGAGCGGAAGAAGCTTCTTGGATGAGAAGCA